>VYZV01010398.1:1806-26691 GCA_013401275.1 Pandion haliaetus
ATAGAGACATAAGATTGGTCACATTTTATATATATATATATATATATATATATATAAACAAGATATGAGCTTGAAAACAGAGGACTCTGGACCACATAGTATTTTCATTTTCTGCCCACTCTTCAAACATACTTTCTATATTAGGGAACCCTACCACAACTGCTTGGGAAGGCCTTTGAATACAACTTGGGACGTAGCATGTGTATCATGCTGAAAAGATCCTGTTGTAGCAAAGGATGTAGATATGATCGGGGAACATAAAAACTGTAACATTTGAGAGCAACTGACTGTGAAAGCAGAGTTGTGTTGTGCCAGGACCATTTAGGCCCAAGACTTGCAGTTACTTCACCTGTATGCACCTGAGATCTTTTACCACATTTATTCTGCTTCTGCTCAGTAAGAAGACTCACCCCCAAAAATTATTCAGCCCTAGGTCATTTTCACATGGTCTCTTTTCTCCTGTTGAGTCTAAATGAATAAAATATCAACTTATTTGAAAGTTTTATGAAAACTATCTTTTCCTATCAAATACGCAGAATTATGGCTTATTATTTATCTGATTAACTTGCAAGGGAAAGGCTATGGAAAGGATCTAAGGTCACTTGCAAAAGCCAGCGGGCTCCTTAGTGCTATGTGTCCTGGATTACAGGCTGCCTCTTTTGAGAAAGAGGAGCAACCTACATGCATTGGGTTCCTCTCAAGCCTGACTTAGGAGGAGGATATAGGCCATGTGTTTACCAAACACACTTGGTTATGAACATCCCACATATGAAGGAAAATCTACTTAACTCTTATTAATCTTTGTTATTAAATTTGTTTTCTCTTTTGCTTTGCACGGACAGTGACATTCAAAGATAAGCTGGAAGTGATCTCTTCCCCACTAACATCCTCTTACATGTGCAAGGACAGCTTCCTTCCATTGAGCTTTGACAACCACAAATCCATAGACACTCTCCAGGCCCACATATACAGAATCTCAGAATGGCTGAGGATGGAAGGGACCTCTGGAGGTCATCTGGTCCAATCCCCCTGCTCAAGCAGGTCACCAGTTTCCCAGGACCATGTCCAGATAGCTGTTAAAGTCTCCAAGGTTGGAGACTCCACTACCTCTCTGGGGAACCTGTTCCTGTGCTCAGTCACCTTCACAGTAAAACAATAAAGTGTTTCCTGATGTTCACACGGAACCTCTGTATTTCAGTTTGTGCCCATTGCCTCTGGTCCTGTCACTGGGCACCTCTAGAAAGAGCCTGGCTCCATCTTCTTTACAGCTTCACTTCAGATATTTATACACTTTGATGAGATCCCCCGAGCCCTCTCTTCTCCAGGCTGAACCGCCCCAGCTCTCTCAGCCTCTCCTCATAGGAGAGACGCTCTAATCCCTTAATGGTCCTAACCTTAGTCATCTTCTCTCGACTCTCCAGTAGCTCCATGTAGGTTCTACCAGCTATTGCACAAGGCTTTTTTATTTTCAGCAATAGCAAAGAGCACCTTATGGGGTCAGTGAAACCCTATTTCCCATCACAAACATGCTGGAAGAGGTAGAGTTTCTAGAATTCCCTCTTAGTTCATCTCAACAGTGTGAGGGAGGGTTAAAGTGCCATCCAATCCCTGATGGAGTGGTCTACTCTCCAGCACTGCAGAATCCCTTTAAAAAACTAAGAAACCAACAACCTCCCGACACAAACAACCCCACAAAAAACCCTCACAAAATTACCTCTGAGAATATTCTTGCTTTGAAAAGTCTATTTTGCAGCAAGTTCACCTACTTCTTCATTCTAAATGTTCCTTAAAAAATCTCCAAGAATAACAGAGAAAACGTGGTGTGTGTTTCCAAGTACGATAGCTTACCCTTTTGACTGAAACTGGTTATAGGATTTATGAAAAGGGAAAAACGTGTTCCTAAGTCCAGTGCATTAGGTCCTGCCAACATATCACGTTTCACAATTCTGTCTAATAGATGTGACAGAATCTCTGTTTGTTCTTTGCAATGTTAGCCAGGGCAGCATTATCTATATTTTTTTGCATTGCACCATCAAAACTAGAAGCATGAAAGTAGGACCCTGCAGGTTTGAACTATGCATTCCCTGTGCTACACCTTCAAATTTTCCCTAGCACCTGCACGAGGTTTGGTCTGGTTAGCTGGATGTCATGGGCTTTTTTTCAAAGGACAGAGTACTTGCATGTCAGGCTTCTCTTTTTCAAGGGACAAAACCTTTTCCCTTTCAAAAGCTGATTCTCTCTCCTTCCTTTCTGTTTAGGATTAATCCATTCCTGCCTCTTAGCAACCACTTGCCATTACAACTCCAGCCAAGACAGCCAGTAAACATCCGCTGTGTAAGTACCTAATGTAAGTGGAGTTAATGTAACTGGAAGTACTGTTCTCTCTAGCTAGTACAGCCTGAAGATCTACACCACGTACCCGTCTGTCAGCACTGTCAGGAAAGAGATCTTGAGATTATCAGCAATCACAGCAACATGCTGCTGACTGATAAACCTGTGCTTGTGTAACTAGGGAAAATATACTCTCCCCTTGAAATACCAAATGCAGATCTGAATCTGGACTTGCTGTGGACCCTATGAATGCCATAGAGTGACTACTAAGGAGCTGACAAAAATAGCACATACATTCATCCATTTAACCAGAGCACCTACATTTGGTGCTTAGTTCTTCTAGGATCTTTCTATAGTCAGTGGATAGAGGCACCTATAGAGAGCAATTTAAATCCAGACATGAATCAGTGTCTGGGGGGTGCCCCTTTCTCTCCACTAACTCCACAGTGAGTTAAGACAGCTAGACTTCTGACTTGGGCATCACAGCATCTGAAGCTAGGTAGGGTGAATCTGGGTATATCTCAGGAAATCCCTGGGTTTCACTCGTGTCATCATCTCTATGTATGAATAAGCAAAAGATATATAACCAGGCTAGTGTCATCTGACATATTCTTTGCATAACTTGGACTGGAACTGTTCTAAGCATCTCAGAGATGCACCTAATGACATGCAAAACTGTGGTCTATGTAGATGCTACTGAAATGTGGTCATTTACATTACACAGTTTATTTAACTTCTCCTGGGGGATGCCCTCTAACATTCTAGCCAGGTGTGTATGCAGAAGACAGGTATCTACTCTGCTTATTTTCCTGATGAAATAAACTCATTCAGCTTGTAACAACCATGTGCCAAACCAGTCCTCCACACTTTCTCTCTGTGCTAGTTTTGGCTGGGATAGTTAACTTTTTTCATAGTAGCTAGTATGGGACTATGTTTTGGATTTGTGCTGAAAACAGTGTTGATAATACAGGGATGTTTTAACACAAATTTTAGGAGAAATATTGGCTTAAGAGATTCCTGTCCCTTGCCCCTTGGCATGGTGCAGAGCTCTGTTGTGCTAATGCTACTGTCTGTGTGATCATGTTATAAGCTAGATCAATCAACAAACTTAATTCAAAAGAGAAGCCTCCAAAAACTGAAGATCTCTTAGACTGAAGTCTGCAGTTGAGAAAGCACTACCAACTGTAATAAATGCTGGGGTGGTTGTGTGGAGAAATCTGTTATAATTCTCAGCTGGCTACAGATCAGGTTTACTCATAGGCTTTTGGCAAGTGAACACCCAGGGCACACAAAAAGCTTTGTAAGCAACATACAACATGGTAAACTGTATGTGGAATACTCTGGAGAGCTCTGACAGGAAAGGTGCGATTTATCTCACTTCATGTTACACCTCTGCAACATGGATCTCTGCAGCTGAAGATGTTGCCCTATGCTCCTTTACAGATAATGGAGAGAAACAGCCTTTGAAAAATGTGATTAATTTCAGATGATAAGATTAATTGTGCTCTGCTAAGTGCCTGTTTCTCACCACTGACTGTAAGGAAGCATGGAGTGACTAGCTCCGCTATGTACATCTGTATTGTAGATAGCTATGAATTCCTTCTTGCTTTTCCTTGCAGAGTCATTGTCACACTGTTGCTTTTACGTGTGTGCACACATATACACACACACAATTTAATTCCAAGATAACATACATGTCTGTGAATGTTAGTCCCCATGTGTAAGCCCATTGCCCTCTGATCTTCCTGCCAAAGAAGATTTCTCTTTATAAAGTGACCATGATATGTGATACAAATTACATGGGCTCTTCAAAGCAAGAAAGGCAAAAAATCAGTCTTCCTTCTTTTGCCCAAGTCCTCCATCATCCTGCCAGCTAGCAAATAGCAGAAGATTCAACTGCTAGCAGTAGATCTGTCCTTGCACATAATAGTTGGGACTGGCTAAGCACAAAAATCAAAGCAGCACCAAGTATCTGAATTAGTATAAAAAGCAGCCAGTCCTTGGATGTCCATGCTCCATAGGCAGTTTAAGCACACTTTAAGCCCTCTTAAATGATATAAGAATGTACAAACTCCAAACTTCCAGTGTTCTCCTTTAACTAAGGGGAAATTTTAAGTTAAAGAAGTTAGCTAATAACCATATAGTGAGTCAGAGGTTGTTTGCTGTGGACACCGTGTTTGCTGTGTAATGTCCTTGCACAAACATTCGTATCTCCTCTGCTATACACACTACAGTGAACTAAGTATCCTTTCCTATGCCTTGTGAATTAATCCACTTGTTGCAGTCACATATATCTAAAGAGGTGGAAGTGCTAGGACTTAGCCACCCTTGGTACCTAGAGGCATCTCTTCAATCTGCATTATTCAGCCTGAACTTCACTGTTGCTCCTCTCTTAGCTTGCAGACACTAAATGTGTTGGACCTGCAAGAGTCAACGGCATGAGAAAAATTCCAATACAGTTTCAAAACCAGCAACTAAGCATATTCACAGGTTGTCCAACATATGGAGATTCCTGGGCCGATCTAGCTGCATTCTACATGGATTCAGAAATACAGAGGATTACATAAAATTCCAGCTTCCTTCCAGCTGCTTTTCTGTCTCTTTGGACTAAAACCAAACTCTGCAGCACACAACATATTGCTTGTCAGAGTGCTTTCCTGCCAGAGCAATTTGCAAACTCAAATTATGCATCACAACACTCTTGCAAGGTGGAAAGGAAATCAAAAAGCTGGCAACAAACCATAACTTGTTGGAGCAATCTCATGTAGGTCAAAGCTTACCTTTGGGCTTAGGGATTTTAAGTAACGGGCCATGGGAACACTGAGGTAGAGGACAGGATGTCCATACCCCCACCACTGTGAATGGGAATGGAGGCTACTCAGTGCTTACACAGTCTTGAGCATCCCTCAGGTTTGATTGTTTTATCCCTCAGTGAAGCCACGTGCTTTTAAGAAACCAGTCTCAAAAAGCCAGACTCACAGTTATTTAAAGCAGCAGAATGGTGACTGATAAGATCTCAAGAGCACCTACATCCCCAGCTCCCACCTGAAATCACACAGATACCAAACTAACTAGATACTTAAATACTTTTTAAAACATGGCCTTAAATAAGGCACATCAAATACAAATCCTAGAGGCTGTGATCCTCCATCCCCTGAACAAACACCCTGACTCCAGAAACAGTTTCTATCCCTTTGTATTGTCTCCTATTTTCTCCCTGCAATGTCTGCAGACACTGTGGCACCATTTGGGCAGTCTCTAGTGGTCCTCTTCTCTGCCAGTTCAGTGTTCGCAGTTTCTATTTCTTCCTGTTTTTGAAGTGGCTTATCTGGCACAGTGTTATTACAATGTTATTATTTGCTGGCCCAATGAAAGTATGATTAAAGCAAAGAATATAAACAAGCTTTGGAAAAAGATGTAATTTAAATCCTTGCTGATTAATTTCATTCCTCTGTAGACTACCACTGACTTTAGAATGAGAGGTGGGCCTCAGTCAATTTTAACATCTGGACCCAGAGCCACAGGATAAATTCGCAATAGTTCCTGTCTTTACAACAGAATAAACCACTCACTTCCTTAACCCTAAACTTCCCAGAAATTGTTACATTCAAACTCCAGGGAGAACTGTGAAGTAAAACTCCATCTTAGTATCAAGCAAGAGTCTGGAGCCCTGCTGCTTTGCAGTCATATGATGCTCAGCAGAAGACTTCACCTCCTGAGAAGACCCTGGGTGATAAAGCTTCCCAAAGTTACAGAGCATATCAGAGGGGCAGTCAGGAATTGCCTGCGTGAAGATGAAGTGTAAAATGCCTGTTCTCCTACTCCCACTAGCTCACCTCAAACTCATCTCTCTCCTTTAGTAAGAGTTTGAAGCAAAGGGAAAAACTTTGAGTTCACCGAATACAGTCCTCTGGGAACTATCAAGTTTATTTGTCAGAAATTATTCTCAGCTGCCTTCCTGGGAGGAGCAGGAGGGAAGAACCTATAGGCTTTCTGTAATTAATTTGTGATGTGTCAGGTTCACAGAGCATAAAATAAAGAGCCTTCTATTAGGCTGAAGTAACCCTGTAACTAGTGAAAGGAAAGGCAAACAAAGAACTTCCCTTAGCTCAAACATTGTGGTATTCTCAGCCTGTGAACATTGACTGACTTGATATTATGCACATATAGCCAAGCTCTGGCCTTCCCCACGTTTGTGCTTTCGGTAGCCACATCCTGGCTAGCCCACAATGCACAAACCCAGCATGGCCACCCAGGCTGGGAGTGTGAGAACAGCAGATGCAGGAGGGAGAACAGCAGCTGTGGGCAGTATGGAGAAGCATTCACTACAAATGGCATAAAGTGCTGAACAAAAGATGCAGACATGGAGAGAGCTGGAATCCTCCAGGTTGAGGGAATTCTCTCCCCACCAGCTTGGCTGGGAGCCACATTCCTACATTCCTGGCCCTGCCATGGAACAAGGCAGTGTTGTAGAGGCAAAGGCCGAATGCTTTGTTGTGGGTAATGTACGTCAGGACAGCTTGAACAGAAAACCAAAGTTTTACAGTTCCTTTGCTGGCCATAACCTGGGACCTGAACTTAAAAACACTTAACAGATGATTACTAGATTAAGTTGTTCTGTAGTCTCTTTTGATACAACCCACTGAATTTTAAACAGTTTCTCTTACAATGAACTGAATTTGCTTGGATTAAACTACAGCCTTCCTTCTTGAAATGTTTCTGACTTGATTTAGAAATGCCAAGACACAGAAGCATGAAGAATAGTTTTCTCCTGAGACTCCTAAAGACATTTTACCTTGCAAACCAAACTCTGAGAATCACAATTGCTTCACACAAAATATGACAAGAGACTCACACTCCCATCAGCAGTTTATATGCCATTAAAGCCTGTTTCTTTCATGTGCTGAAACAGCAGAACAGATAAGAAGTAGGAACAGACATAGTGTTCTGGTATTTACGATATTTTAACCAACCATGACTTAGGTGAATTACTCACACCTGTTTTCCAAGGGCTGAGAGATATGGCAGTTTTACATTTGGGAATGGTGTTTTCATGCATTGATGTGATGGCTCAAACACACAGGCAAGGGAAAAATTTGGAGTCTGGATGCATTGTTTCACTATCTTCTCTGCAAAAGACCCTTCCCCCTTCCTTTAGAAGCCACATGTGTGCAAGGGAATACAGAGCTTGCCACTACCCACCCAACATCCTACCATATAGTTCCTTCCCTGGCTAGGTATGTGTAGAGGGAAGAGGAGACACATCAGAGTGTCAAGGTGAAAATTTCTGATTACCACACACACAGAGATCCTTGGAACACAGAACATTTTATAATTTAAACTTTTATTGCACTTTTTCTTTTGGTATAGTGTCCATAGTGGCTACAGTCCAGGGGATGATTAGGTTATGTTTATACTAGTAAACTACATAGTGCCAGGAAACTTGTGTGCACATTCACAATCAACTGCCTTCACCATTCAACTGTTAAACCAGGGGGTATGGCCTTAACTGAGGCCAGGTAGGAGTCTCCCAAACAATTCCCAGGCATGCTTCCAGGAATCAGTCCCAACTGGTAGTCTGGATACAGCCAACCTGTTCTGGAGGGCAAAAGAGCTTAACAGCATGGACACAGCTATTCTGCGCAAGTTAAACTCAGTGCCAAAGAATGCTTTTTGTTCCCTAGTATAGGAATTCCTTAGTATACTTTTAGCCTGAGAAGCCTGGCCTTGCCATGCTGAAGACAACTGATAGAAATGGAGTATTAAAAGGTTTGGCTTTCGGCTGCTTTTTTCCTTCCCCCAATTGCTGTGTCCCTCCCTCTCCCTGCAAAATCTGTCTATATGCTCGTGCAGTGGTCCCAAATATGCTAAAATCTGTGTGTTATTTTCTTTGGGGGGAGGAGGGAAAAGGGAGAGAGAACTGATCATCATGGCAAATCTGAAAGAGCATAAATGACAAACAGCAACAATCAGAACGGATGTTTCTGGGTGTGTGAGCACTACAACTGCAGTTTCTCTTTAGAAACACATCCATCAGAGGCTCATTTACCAGGAGCCGAGCCAGTTAATTGGAAATCTCTATAAGAATTCATTTTTGTTTTTCTCATGAAGTGGACAATACAGAAAAACTCCAAACTTACTTTTGCAACCAGATTCCCTTCAGTTTTTTAGTCAAAGGTGACTGGATCACAACTTTTGACAAAAGTTTTTCTGAAACACGTTCTGAACCAAAGGCCATTCAGAATCCTTTTCTTGATGGAAACCATTCTATTTCTGTTAAATTTGATAACAGCTTGTTTTTACAAAATAAGACATCAATGCCAAATTGGAGCTGGCAATATGTAAAGAAGTGTCACTCTGGATATAAACAGGAAATTTTTAGAGTGCTGATCCAGTGATTAATGAAAGTTTCCACATCTATATAGCAGCCAATTTTCCCTTTCCTTGGAGGTTACTCCATTACATAAGCTACAGAAGGGCCAGAACTTTGGTCCCACATATTGAAATATATGAAAAATAACATTTCTGTGCAAATGCTGGCATAGTTTTCTCCCTTTGAAAACAATTACAGGCATTCTCACTTACTCCAATGGGAGAGGGAAGTAAACCAACATCTGAAAGGCTTTTTGTTCACACCTCTTTTTTTAGGGCCAAAGCAGTTTTCTTCTTTAAGAGTTCTTAGCCTTCTCTAAATTAATTCACAGACACCACTCCTTAATAGTTTGACTAGACCTTAGTGAGAAACTCCTCACCTTCCTCTCTCTTAGACACCCTAATGTTTTTCCTGGCTGAGAGAAAAAAAGGCAATTTGACCGAGTAGCTCTGAACCCTATTGTATGGATCTAGCCAGACAGGCACAGTAGTCTTTTTAGGCTGCCCATAATCTAAATACATGTTAAAAGGGAACCTAACAACAGAGCCCTCTAATTGCCTGATCTAATTGTCTGACCAAAGAGTACCAATTTACGATAACAATAGCACAGGGCAGAACTTGTTAGCTAGTACATGCTGTCCCCAGACCAGCAAACCAGTAAAAAGAGAAAAATAAAAGAGTGTGTATTTACGTCGTCTTCTCTATTCTTTTTGCAAGGACATAGAAACCTCAGGCACCCAATGGAGCCCAAGACCTTTAGGACAGCTGCTTAACTTGGCACTTTAAGTTGCAAGCCAAGCATATCAGCATTTGTTTGGTGGAATTTCTGAGAAGCAGAAACTGCACTGACCAGAGCCTCTCTAGGCAAACTGAAAAGAAGGATCAGGTGGAAAAAGAAAAACATGCTAGTGCTTTTCTAATGAACTCATAGACAAGTTTAGACTTACACTTGAGAGCGAGCCAGGTGTTCCTGAGCTTCTGCAAGGTGTCAAGAGCTCTCTGCTTTTGCTGGAAGCAGCAGGAATGAGGAGGACTCCACAGGAGACAGGATTACAATTCAGCATTTGGTTTCTTTTTCTCTGTTCTTTTTGGAGAGGTTTTTCTTTGGTTTTATCAAGCACAAGACTGCTTTCTTCCTGCTTTTCCTACACGCTGGGTATCTGAGCTTTCCAGTAGCCCTTTGTTGTCTGAGGAGGAGAAATCCCTATATAAACATTCACCTACAGCATAAAGACCGTCTGAGGTAATTACTTGGCAGAAAGACTCTCTTATGTAAGAGGAGTTGCCCCAACCTAAAATGTCTCTACCACATAGCTTTCAGGAATGAAGGGTGTTTAAAGTTAATAACTCACTGTGTAATAGTTAACTTGCAGAAACGTGATAGTTCATATCTGAAACAGGTTGTCTTAGGAAAAAAAAAGAGACATGGCATAGTTAACCCTCTTTACTAATGTTTAGTAGACAGGGAAAAAGCTATATGTAATATATAGTTTTATTCTGTAGAAATACATGCATTGTGTATATATTGTGTATTTGTTGTGTATATGTACACAGCAACTAAATACTCTTATTAAGGACATGACCTCAAGTTTGCTGAAGTCCATGAAAATGCTATTGACCTAAATGACTTTGGATAATTACTAGACCCAAATACTTAAATTTAGAAGTCTCCAGTAAAGCCCATAAAATAAGGACTTAATTAAGGCTTCAGGCTTAAGACTTAAATGAGGCACAAGCACTCTGAAAATCTGTCTCATTTCTTGAGGCACATTGTCTCAAACCACTACTTCTCTTCTAGTTCTAACCAAAAGATTACCTCACCTATTTGAAAAACAATCCAAGGCCCATGATGTTCTTCGCTGTGACACTGACTTTCATTCACAACCAAGTAAATAAACTAAACTCAGTGTTTATACCTTTCTATTTTTCCCTGTTCTGCTTGCGTGTGTGGGAATGTGTGTATTTTCATTTCTTTATTTTGTGATCACTTTGTGCTCCCTGAAGCCACAGCTTTCAGAGTTGAACCTGAGGACTCCCAGTATAGTCAGAGACTATTCAGGGAACAGGCAAGCTTTTGGTCTCCCTGTTCAAAGAGATTAGCTATGTTGTCATGTTTCTGTATCATAATTTCTTTTTCAAGTACAGACAGTAGTTTGCTCAACCACTTGCCAGTAGACAGCCGTCAGTTTATAATCTCCCTCTTCTCATCTGAGCTACTTGTGCCATCCTGCCAGCATAGCTCTTGGTATCACAGATGTAGGAAAGACTACAGCTGTAGGACTCTGACTATAATAATGGGGCTGCATTACTGTATATACAGGCACACACAGAGTTACATATTTGGAAAACAAAATAAAGATAAGGCTATTAATCTGTGCAAAATTTACAACCAAGCCCCAACTTCTCAATATATTTAGGTATTTAGGTACCAGTTACTTAATAATGCCAAACATGGGCAAAGGTTGTATGTGTATTAAAATTGGACAGATTTATTTGTGTCCTTCCATAGTGTAATTGTAGCTCAATGAAACTTGAAGCATAGACTGTAAAGGAATGGCACAGACTGTAATGGAACAAACACTACACTACAAACCGTCAGCAATTCCAGAGTTTGTTTGAGATCTAATGAAACTTAAAGTCTTTATTCTTTCATTTATTCCTTAAAACAATGCTAAAGTGGATTTTTTTTTTTTTTTTTTTTTTTTTTCAGGCCTCTGGTTCAACTATTTAACTTTCCTTTCTTGCAGGAGGTTTTGGAAATCTTTTACCATTAATAGATCTAACTTTTAACATGAACAGAGGCAAAATTGTCTCTAAAGTTAGATTCTTTGGGAGGAACGAATGAAACTCATTCACTCATGAGGCATGAATGAGGATCATTCACTCATGATCCACACTCATGACGATCTATGCAGGTTACTCTTCACTGCAGGAAGCTCTCATTAATCTACAACTCTCTGCATCATATGTTAGCAAAGAACACACTTCTCAGCAAGCAAGTCCTCACTGTGGACTGCCTTTGGTAAACACATGCGTTAGTATAGCTGCACAGAGAGACCTGCATACTAAAATACTGATCTGACACCTACATCCATTAGTAACATGGAAAACCTGGGATGTCAAGTTTGCACAACACAACATACCGTTAGAGAGCTAAGCTAGTTTCATTGAGCTGATACACCAAGTCTACGTAAAAACATTCTGAGAAACGGATTTGCCATTTTCATATCTCCTAGCAGGTTACTCAACCCAAGAATTAGGATGCACTGGTTTTAGCTCCATATGAGCTAATAAGAATACAGAAGTATTTTGTATTGGATTTTTTTAATGCATTACCAAGCATTAAAATATACCACGATAAAGTCTGTACAGCACTTTATGCAGAAAAGAGATTGAAATCACATCCTTTTAGAGGGTCTTTGAAATGTAGCATAGATATTTTGAACTTTCTGTAATCTGAACAGTGTCATCTGGAGAAGCAATAGTTGTAACAGTGCTTTGGATAAATTTTTCAGGGTACAGTGAGGGCTGGCTGCTTCCCAAGGGAAGGGAAGCCAGGAGCTGAGGACAATAAAGGGATGGCAGGGCAGGGACCTCATCAGCTATAGCTCAGACTCCACACTGCCCAAGCAAGGTGAGCAAGACAGACTCAGAGATAGTAACCAAGTTCAACAAAGGGCCCAGATTGTCAGGTGAGTTCATGGTGATACAGCAGGTCTGACATCAAGCCAGAAAGTAAATCCACAGGTCAGGACCAGGATCAGATTTGATGAGGGCAGCTGAAAGCGAGACACAACTCAGTGATCATGGAGCAGGTCCGCGGCGACAAGACACGTCTGAGAACAAGCAAGGAAGTCAATCTGCAGATCAGGAACAATGGGATCCACTGCTAGGCTGGGCTGTGGCTGAATTAGAGATCAGTATTCCTGCAACATACCTCCAGTGTGGACTAAATCCCTGACATGACCTTAAAAGAGGCACCTGGCTCCAATGGCAGGGTGTGGGTAGAGGCCCCAGGTGAGGCTAGTCAAGGCAGTTAAGGCTTATGGGTACACCCAGAGGACTAACAAGATCCAGTAGCCACACTCTTGAAGATTAACTGAGTAATTCAGTCTGTTACTCCTGAATCTGTATGTATGAGGAGGCAGTTCCTCCTAAATCCATCAGCTGCTAGTATGATATTTTATACATAATATGTATAATACTTTAAATCTGTGTATTATAAGTATTTACATAATGAAATTATAATGTAATTTTAATAATAAAGGTGTGATCTAATTTTTCCTTAACTTTTTTTGTCCTACAGCTTTACTCATTGCTGTTCCTTCTGCCTTTTCTTCAGCCTTCATTCACTCTCATACTGACATTATTAGAAGACAATTAATTTTCAGTAGCAAAAGAAAATATTTTTTTCTCCATACCTTTGTAATACTTTTCTTAGACCATACTATTGTTTTCAGTGCATTGACTTTATCTGATGTATTAATGTTTATGGTTCACCAGCCATGCATCACACAGTAAGGCTCTTCAACCAGCAAATACTTGGATGGAGGCTCCAGCCAAAAACTGTTTCAGAAACAGAGATGTTACAACTGGTCACAGCTATTGCATGCCCTGGTTTCATTGCATGCTCTAAGAGAAGGGGTTGTGAAGATATTTGGCCATGAGGGGTTATGAAGGTATTTGGCCATCACCCTGATAATGAAACAGACTCTCTGTGACACAAGCACCACAAGTAACATTGCAGCATGGACAGAGAAGAAAATGAGGGCTCAGAGGGAAAAAAAAATGCAATGGAAAACTTTCTCTGAAGTTCAGAGAATTTGACAGCTGGTTTTGTGTGTGTACAGCTTTGTAACTCTTGGTCCTGTGTTCTTTTCAGCGTGTCTGGTTTTAGTCTCCAAATAATTAAACAACCTGATACTTCACAGTTGCATTTAGTCAGCATTCTCATTTCAGGCTCTCATTCAGATTTAGACTGGGCGTCAAGAATGTAGTCCTACTTTGGAATTGTTACAAAGATCCCATATTTATTGACATACAGGTACACTCCAAGATGCTTTCTAGCATCACCTCTCTTTAGGTCATGTGTTTCTATGATACACACACAGGGTGTCTGGCATTGGTCTAGGAGACTCTGTGCCATGCCAGTATGCATGTAGACTGAAGGTTAAAGGAATTGGAGAACTTGGAGATTTATAACTGTAAGGACATTTTTTTTTACAAGATAAATTTTGGACTTCAGGAGCTGCTATGTTCTACTGTATGCACTTGCAGCTGCTAAACCACTCAGAAGGGGCACAGTGGAAAGGATACTGACCTAAATCCCTATAAAACAGCATTGATTTCCATTTACACCACACAGAGCTGCAGAAAGGTAAGCCAAATAGTGTAAGTGCACCTTAGCTGGCTATAGTCAAGCATTTTCGCTGCTGAATAGGACCATCATTTTCACTGGATGGTTTCAACTGTGGAGGCTTGTGGTATTTTGTATGACACAGAGGTCATTAGTTCAGCAGCCTTCTGTTGTTAATACATCCCTGAAGTAAAATGATATCCCTGATTCCTTGTTAGGAAATGATCCAGAAAGCTTGTTTGTTTGGGCAGTGCTTTGCATGCAAGTTAAAACTTAGCTACCCAACTTCTCACCTTCCTGTCTCAGCAGATTCTGTATCTGGAAGGAACAATAGCCTGTCAGCTGCTACAATCTGACGCTTTTTTCTAATATGGAGAAATTGGACTTGAATGCACCAGCAGAATGTGTTTCCCACAGCCGTGCCTTTTATTTCTGTACTTAGTTATTCTTATGATTACATTTTGAGCATGTCCTTTCTTACTGAGAACTGTTAGTCATGCTTTGTCTGTGCTTAGTATCCCAAAGTTAGGAGAATGCTTTCACCTATGTATATACCTCAGTTTCTCATCAGTATAAAATTAACAAGGAATTATGTTAGTGGTGCATAGACAGACAGAGACAGATTGTCAGTTAACACAAAAAAAAACCCCAACACAAAAAAAGAGGTCAAATACTCATGCTTTGCATTTCTATGAAACAATGGGAGTGAAGTTTTTCCTGTATATGATGTTGAGAAAACCACTACTGTTCCACACCCAGAGAGTGGAAGACTACAAAGGCAGTAATAATGGACTTTAAATTGCAGCCGCAATGATGACACTTAAATCTTAAGGAAAACTTTCTTCTAAGAAAAACAGTGAAGCTCTAGCGTAGCTTGGTTACAGAATCCAAAGGTGGAGATTCCATCTTTGGAGGCTTTTAAGAACAGGCTATGCAAGTATCTGTTAGGAATGACAAACGTTCTGTCTTGAGGAAGGAGATGATCTTACCCTAGGAAAAGGAGAGGGACCAAATAATCTCTAAGGATCTTTTTGCAGGATTATTTTCTGATTCTTTGCATTCCAGCAGAGATGATCCATGGCCTGGAAAATCTGGCTTATTAATGGAGATTTAAAAGCAATTGATCTACTAAATTTGTGAAAGAGAATAGAGACTCCATGGGGTCACTGTCTTTTTAGGATATACCACAAGGAGGAGAGTTCTCATTTACCTAACTGGCAATTTAATCTATCAAGAGTCCAGGCAAGTGTTTGTGGTGGGAAGCTATACTTAGAAAAAATTAAAAATAAAATGTGATGTGTAAGCATTAGTCATTAGAGAGCTGATGGCATATCTGCATACTAGCACTTGGGACGGCATTTCCTTTACTATTACTGCTTATGAAAATCTGTTCTCAACTAATTGTCTAGGTCCCCCCTATAGTCAGTGGGGACAGACAGGTGGCTCCTGGAGTTGACAGAACCCGTTCTTTGACATGTCAGCCTGCAATGCCTATTTCTGTGTTGACTGGAGAGGTAACTGACACAAACACCAAAGACTAAAGCTGAAATGTTGCAAGACAAATTTCACCCTTGAAGTCTTTACCTTGATGTGCTTTCTGAAAAAAATAGGGTATAGTTTAACTGCAGGAAAGACTGTTTGTCCTTTTTCTTTAACTGTATGGACCAAAATTAATTCCCCCTGGTCTTAGACAGCTCCATGTATCAGTCAGTCTTCTGCAAAACACCAGACTAAGTAATTACCATGGTCCCATCCAGACTTGAATTCTATTAATCAAAAAGATTTGCAGAGGCCAATTAGTTCTCATAGTTTCTACAAATGGGAACTAATGCACGGAGATATTAAAGATGAGATTTTCAAATATAAGGGCCTACATTGCCAGTAAAACTTTTGCAGAACCCTAGAATTTGTGTATGGTAATAAGCACTAGCACAGACAAAAGTCTGACTGTACATTCAAATTCCATGGGGTTGATTTAGATAATACATTCTTTGTATATATTCATCTTGCCTTCTTTTACAGATAATAGAGCTGACGAGGGATGCAAGGTATTACAATTTACAAGAAGAACTTAAAGTGGCTAAAAATGTCCAAAAGCTAAATTTAAAGAATACAGAGCATTAATATTAAAAAAAAAAAAACAAAACTGAAATAAGCTCATGATGGGACATCTCAGCTTTTTTCATTAAACAAATGATCCAAAAGGCATATAGGGAAAAGCTTCCATAATGGTTCTGACTTATAAACACATGAAAATCAGCCTAAACTTTGCATGTTCATTTATTACTTCTGTTCTTCCGTTTGCTTGTTTCTTTGCTTGTGGGTATTGACATGTATACTTGGAAACAAATGCTTTTAAAATATACTTTTGTCATTTGTTTTATGGTCCACAATCACAGCACTGGAAGGAGGACAGGTAGAACTAAAATTATATGAATCCCATGCAGAAAGCTGCTGAGAAATGCTCTGTGATAGTGAACTCCAGGACCTTTGGCTTCCTCTTTCTGTATTAATGAGTTACATAAGATGGTAAGTATACCCAGTGCCTGTAAGCCACTGACAGCAAGCTGTCAGTGAATCCTCTCTCTCATTATTGCTCACAGTCCTGTCCCACAAATGCACCAGCTAATGACTTACTGGATTAAATCAGCTGAGACTGAAGAGATGGTTACCCTCAGGAAGAATCTAGCAGGTGTTCAGCTGAAGTTATTATCACCAGGTTGACTGGCCAGAATGTATTTGTTTAAAACTATATTTGAAAAGACCTCATACACAGCTCACCATTTTGTAGATTATGAATGAAGAAGATTTCATAGACTATGTTTTGTCCTCTCAGAGCCAGATGTACTGTAGTAATGATTGAAACCCATCTGGAGTTAAATGCTACCTGAGACAATATGCCAGTGACAAAAAAAAGGGGATGCCTTTGTAAAAACCTTAGTGCAACGCTGCTCATATGTTCTAATCAATGCCTCCAATGTAACAAACACTTTTGGCTCTAGGATGGTACTGTCTACAGATTTCCTGACCCTGAAGATGCAGGTATTTGGATAGGTAGTACAATGCAGTAGAGACTGTGGGCATATGGCTAGAGTGGAGGAAGCTTCCCAACATTTCCCAGCCAGCTAGCCTCAATTGACATTTCCAGTGCCAGGCCACAACACTGCCTTTCATTCACCCTGTGAGCAATAGTTTGTTCAGAGAACAGTTTCCTTGTTGCACTGTTTGAGGCCAGCATATGACAGAATTGGCAGAATGCACTGTCTGTATGGGTGGACAGGCCTCCTTCACAACCTGTCCACACTGAGAGTAACTAGAAACAGCAAGGCACATGTACTAGGGCCTGCCAGGAGGTCAAGAGAGCTTCACATGGACAATGCAGAAACAGGGCAAATTTCATGTGAATCATGCCTTTATTTCCCTTCATGGTGAGGCACATGAATGTGGACTGCTTCCCTTCCAGCAACCAATGCTTCTTAAGACTTGCTGATGAGGGCAAGTTTCTGTTGCTTTGGAAGAAATTGGTAAGATGACAAGGTGGCATATTAACTTATCTCAGCATTTCATTTGGCTTCATTTTCCATGGGAGACCTGTTTTACTCAAACATTCAGAGATGAAAATAAAGTGCCTTGCTGATACTCTTTTTTTTTTTTTATTGTGGTCTCAAGAGAGCTGTACTGCAGACAGAAACCAGCTAGCAAAGGGCAGAGACAGCAATCAAGAATGATTACACCATACAAAAATGTCAGTGGCATAACATGACTTAACTGTGATTCCACAAATTATAGATGAATGCAGAAGCAGAAAACACACTGTACCCTTTATATTCAAATAACCCAAATTTTACCAAATTCCTTGGATCAATTCCACACATTTACAGAAACTAGCTGCTGCTTTTTGCACTTCATCCCCTGAGAAAGGGGTTTAGGGTAGAAAAGCTGACTGGAGAATTTGAGATTAAACATATACTCATCCTAAAAGTTCAGATAGGTCACATTTACTAAGACTGAGAGAGCATTTTCCTACACTAAATGTGCTGATGGAAACAGGTTGGAAGCTGTGTGTAACAAAGAACAGAATGTTTCAAAGGACATACAGAACATTGGGGTTCAAAGGGCTGGAACAACATGACTGCTAAAACCCTCCTCCTTACCAAAAAAAGCCATGTGTGCAAAGGCCTGGAGGAGAAAAAGGGAGACATGGAAGCTTGCTCTCAGTGTTTTATTAATTCTTCTTAGTGATGCAATATCAGCATGTGCTTGAGCTGAGACTCACCTGAGTGCCAAGAACAGTACCAGAAATACAGGGTGTCCTGCTCCTGCATGCACTTACCAAAGCCTAGGGAGAGCTGAAGGGTCTTTGCCTCTGCTCTGAAGCAAGCTTATGTAAAACAGGCAGAAGGTTGCTCTTGAATTCATGAAAAGAGCCATACAGAGACAACTTGCCTAGTCTGTTGTACACGCTGGACACAGTTTCTGTTCTGAGAAAAAATCCTGGAGGCTTCATCATTTGGTTTTGGTCCATCTAAGGAGAACTAGACTGTTATATGTTTCTTACAAAAATATTCAAAACCAGCAAACAGCCCAACTGAAACACTGGTGAATCCATTTCATCTTCTCACTTTGCTTTAACTCTCCTGATGGAGTAGCTTTATGTTAGTTCTGTGAGCAAAGCAGGAACATGCCTGACCACCTCACAGCCTGGGGTGGGGTGCTGAAGTGGGAGCCTGCAGTGTACTCCCATAGTCAGTTAGGCAAAAAAAGCAAATGGTCTCTCAGGCTTTCCCCTGTTTCAGGTTAGGACTGTGTTTGGCTTCATCCTGGACTATGGCAGAAGTTTTGTCAGCTAGATGAACAGCAATCTTTGCCTTTAAACCCTGCTATTGCCCATTGAAAACAGTTTATTACTGCTTGAGAGAGATAATAGTCAATCCTTTTTTAACATTTTCCCAGGGCCCTGCACTAGCATGTTGCAAAGCATTTACGTAAAAGGAATGGATGATTCCTCATGACACTATTAAAAAGGAGAAAAGCATTGCAATTTTTTTGTGTACAGATAGGGAAGGGTGGTGTGTCTCAGGTAGTAGCAGAAACATCACCTCTAGAGTCTATACATAGGTACTACAAGAGGCTTAGAAATCTTGCTCTGAGGGCAGTCAGGTACTACTGCTGCAAGTACTTTCTTCCTATACAACCTCTCATGTAAGTGCTAACACACGCAGATACGTTGCCTCCTTCAGCTCCTCCACGTCTTACTGAAACTAGCCCAAATACAAAGTCATGTCCTTGCCAGAAAACTCTCCAAGCTCAAGGGCGTGAGGTCCTCGGGTAAAGGAAAAATCTCAGACAATTCTGGTCCCTGGAAGATATTTGCAGGTTTCTTTTAACTCTGTTTTGTGATGGAAACAATTTTGAAATTGGATTTCCAGAACTCCCCAGAAAATGGAGAAAACATTTCGCACTCAACAGCAGGGTACACAGAAAGTCTAGTAAAATACTTTGCAATCCCTCACAGTCTGCATAAAAAGCACATACATGACGTGTGCCTCAACACCTTGTAAGGGACATAACATCAAAAGGTATTATAATTACACAGCTGGACATGACAGGGCCATAGTTTCATAAGCAAGCTATCAAAATTGTAAGGTCTTTTCATCTTGGCATGCTGTTCTTACACTCCAGTGTTTTGTCAACTGAGCCTTTTTTTTCTCTTGAATAATCTTATTGAAAATAAAATGCATGAAATCTAGGTGTAGCCTTGTCTGCAGCTTAAGGAAACCTTTGAAGAGGTCACAGAATCATATCTCATTAAGAACTGCATGAAGTATCAAGACCAAAAAACCTTGGCCAGCCCAACAGACCCTGCAGACACCAGCCAGGAAACATGTAGTGGCCCATCAGGTTGCTACAGTAACTACTGGATCTTTTAGCACTTGGCTCCCATACTTTTTTTTTCAAAACCACCACTGCAACTGCATGACACTGAATCTCTCCAGTGATACATAAACTTGTCTCAGTCAGCAAATCCTGCAGTTTTTCCTCAGAGGTTCAGAGCTGATTGTAACCAGGCCCTTTAGCAGCAGCAGGGTGTGTGATAGATAAATAGTCTAATTCTCACTTGTACCAAGTGCTTATGCTGATATAGTCTGTAATGTAAATGTGATGATAAAGCTACTTACAACGGTACAACATTGTCCTCTTCTAATACAGAAACAAGCCTTAATGATACAGCTGCATTCACACTACAGCCAGTCTAAACTTGGAAGTTTTACTGGCAGAGACACGCTGGTTAAGAGTGTGGGGAAAAACCATCACACACCTCTCTGACAACTGTGCTGGCAGACACCCCAGAGGTGTCCCTAGATAGACAAAACAAGTTTTTGCAGGATAACTGTAGCTGTCTGTGTATGCTCTACCCACATGAGAAGCAAGGTAGTTTGAATTAGCTTAGCTCCCTTTCACTGATGTTGACCTGAGGTCTAAAGCCATAGTCATACCCGCCTAAAAGTCGGTAAAGCTATTGAATTCCAGGAACTGGTAGAGGCAGTAACAGCAAAACAACTCTTTTGCCAGTGTACATGTCTTTTCCCCAAGGAAGGAAGTGCACCACTGTAACTACTATAAATAAGGCCTGAAGAGCCTGGATAATACCTCTTCAATTATAACAGAAAAGTTAAAATAGTCCAGAAGTGGGGTAGTCTGAGACTACTTTATTCTCTGAGTAAAGGTGATTGCAGTAAGAGATGCCATAGGAGATGCTTTAGGACAACAGTTGTTAAGCAGATCACGTACATATATTAAGCCATGGAGATTTATTGGGTGCTAGCAATAACGCCATTGTAGGAGAGAGTAAAATTGCAGGCTCAGGCAATCTCAGGGAACCTGTACTCGAACAAGGAAGGGGATTCCAAGGAATGGCAAATTTGGACATCCCATTTGTGACTCAGAAGCTGGGGAGGCTGCAAAAACCTCACTACTGCCTCATGTACAATACTCCGTCATGTACATTTTTCCTCCCATTGTTTTACAGGGCTAAAATTAGTGCAGAGAGTGACTGTGGAAAACATGTATGAAAAAAAGGAAACATGGCTGAATGTGGCTTTGTTTTTTAACTTGTGTGTTGCGCTCTCAATGAAACAAAATCAGAAACAGTTAATGTTACTTCAGACCTTGATCATCCTACTAGACACTGTATTTCTGCAGCCTCTCCTGGCACAGAGTAGGGATAAACTTTTCAGACCAAAGTCAGGCAAGTAAGATGTCCAGTGTGGAATAGCCATAAACTTTATGGTGGTGTTTCATTTAATATTTCACTGATGCTTTTTTATAACGATAAGTTGAGCAACTGAAGATTGCAAGCTCTCAGCGTGAGGTTATGTCCTCCATCCAGATCTCCCCTTGTCCTCCTACTGCTTGCCTTCCACAGCACTTGCCAAACACATCACTTTCCTCCTTCCCAACTCACTCTGTGCCTTCGCTGCTATAAGAGTCTCACATGCCTCCTTTCTCCTTGGTACTACTCACCACTACTACTACTACCATAATATTCCTAGAGGTCTGGCAGGGCCATGAGTGCACCACTAGGCTTTAATTAGCCTGATGAAGGCTTTATCCACTTCCTAACAAATATGTTCTTCCCTTCCACTCCACCTTTTCAGTTCCTATAAAAATGTCTTCATCATCAGATCCCTTCTTTTCCATCTATCCCAGTATCTTAAAATTCAATGTTTCCTTCTTCTTCCCAGTCCCACAGCAGCCAAAAGTTGAAAAGCCATGTTTTCCCCACAAATGCATGCAGCTTAGATTGCCTGGCCACTCTTGGGCTAAAGTTAAGACTCTTTTGTGGACTTCAGAAGCACTGCTTGGCAGATGCTTACTGTTGCCTATCCCCACAGTAACAGCTGTGCTACCACTTGCTTCTCCTTTTCTCTATCTTAGCAGATCTCATAACACCTGCAGACAGGAGCAGCTTAGATGTTCCTACTTACTTTTTCTCATGTACATCAGGAAGATAATACAGTAGACCTGCTTCCTTTCAGCTACTTCTGGCTTTAAACACAGCAGCAATCTATGACAGTGTTAGTCATTGAAGACACCTGTGCAACTAGAAACAGACGAGAAACAGGTATGAGGGGACAGCAATCACAGCACATTTATTCAGAATCTTGCCTTCCTATAGAAGTGCCTAGACTATGTACAGTGTGCTCTACCCTGCCTTCTGGCAGAACAGAGCAGAACATAATTTTCTGGTCAAAACCAAACAAACAAAAAAAAGAGAAGTATCTTTTCAAAAAACATTTTCATTTTTTAAATTTGTCAGGTTTAAAGCTTCCAAACTGATTATTGCCCAAAAAGCTGGAGGGTTAGATGAGGAGATATTGTTACTGAAATGCCCTCTGGCGCTGCCAAAAGAGGGGAAAATCCTTACATTGTTGCTTTCACTATTCTCTTCCTCAGTCAGTTCCTTCTTGCCCTCCACAATGGAAAACAATGGAATTTATTTGATGCTCTCTGATCAGGACTGGCATAAAAACTACAGCTGAAGAGCCTAAGTAACATATTGCAAGCCATTGTTGGAAAACCCAGGTATGGCAGTCCAAGAATAGCTTACAATGTACTAGTTCTTGGGAAATCCTCTATAGTTCACAAGAAAGTTTCTGGACAATGCTCTTAGTGATATGATTTAGTTTTAGGTAGTCCTGTGAGGAGCAGGGAGTTGGACTCAATGATACTTATGGGTCCCTTCCAACTTGAGATATTCTATGACTCTATGAAATATAAGAGCCTAGGAGTTAAACGCTGCATTACAGAAAGCACACAAGCTAAAAGGCTTTGTGCAGCCTCTTATCAGTGCTGGTATGTGTGGATTGGGAAAAGAAAAGGAGGAAATGAATGTACAATCAATCACAAGGTGCCAGACCAGCTTTCAGGGCAAATACAAGTCTGAGTTACAGCGCTGTGCACACAAAACAGTGGAGACAGAGAATGGTTTCAGCAGTGTTTCACTCCCCACAGCCCACAGCTCCCAAAGGCAAGATTCACTGGGGAAAAGCTGTTTGACGAAGGACACTGGTTGACCCTGTTTCAGCACAGATTTCTGTGGAACTATCTGCAGCAGACAGAGGAAAAACATGTAATGCAGAAGCCCAGGAGAGGAATGCAAAGTCAACAAAGTGGGTTAATTGACTGGGGAGGGTGGAGTGGGTGGTTTATGAAATCCCAATATACTAAAGTCTGCACTTAACTGCTCAACAAATATAGCAATGCAGTGCTTTTGCATGCTCATTTGCCAGTAAGTGTGACAACCAGGATGCCATGTCTCATAAGGGAGGCTGAATATACATTCTTTTCTTTATATCTAGCTGATGGCTCTCCTGCAAATTACGAGAAATGCAGTGCTTTCCTTTAAAAGCAAAAATGGAAATGGGCTTCTTGTCAGCAGAGACACACTAGAACTCCCATTAATCTCACTTTCTTGCCACTAAAAAGCAGAGTTCAAACATCCTGCAACCTCTACTGATAGCTAATAACTTGGCTCTCACAGAGCTAAGAATAAAAAAGAAAAATAGAATTCTTACCGGAAAAATCAATGTGGCCCTTCCTCTTTAATTGTAGCTTCTGTGCAGTGCATATATTGAATGTAAAGATTTGCACCCTATTTTGACAGCACTCCATAAAGTAAAAAGGCCACTACAGGCATCTGCAGTAGCTACTGCTGGGTAAGGAGAAGAGATTCTGTTTCTTGTGTACTGCATGTTCCTAAAGAGCGTCTCCACTGCTATTTCATGTGTCTGTCCAGTTGTTGAACATTAGTCATTCACACTGAGTATCTGTGAAACTGATCCAGTGACAGATGAAAATCCTTCAGTCCCACTGTTAAAACTCTTCTGATTACTTTTGTATGTACTTTCTCTATCACAAAATCATGTTGGCTAACCTGAAAAATGCACATCTGCTCTAAGTATGTAGGAAGACAAACTGTGCCAGTAATTATTTATAATTCATACGGTATGTTTAACTTTACAAGTATAACACAGCACTCTAAATATACACATAATTAGTTAAAAGTTAGTCAGATCAAAGGATGATGATAGTGATACATGAGAACTATAATAAATATAAATGCTGACAACTACTTCCATAAAAAACACGTTATCAAATGTTCATAGAAAACAAGCATCAAAGTCATGGGAAGGTAGCCTGACCAAAGCAAAATCATTACAACCTGGAAAATCTTGACTTTTTGTTAATTGTTCTTTAAGCCTTACTGCCAGCTCAGAAAAGGCAGATTTTTTGATAGCGTGATTTGATGATACTGATTCGTAATGTACCGTGACCCACAGGGTAAACACTGATTTGTAACTCTAGCTTTGATTTTGCTAGCCCTTCACATAAGAAGAGGTCTGACTGCCACCAGTGGGACAATGTCCTTGAATTAGGAACAGCCCCAAAAATGTCTGTACACCCAGAGCATCAAATCCACTGATCTGTGTCTGTGGTATCTTTTCATTTCTGCCAGATGGGAATAAAGTGCATTTGCTGAACAGGACCTTTCAAATACACAGTCACACTTGTATGTGCTTACACACATTTACAGTGCTCTCTCCTAGGTATCAAATCTAAGCCTTGAACTGAAGGCAGCTACAAGGAACCAAAAAGGCCAAGTGCCATGCTCTGCACTTTGGTCACAACAACCCCATGCAGCGCTACAGGCTTGGGGAAGAGTGGCTGGAAAGCTGCCCGGCAGAAAAGGACCTGGAGGTGCTGGTTGACAGCCAGCTGAATATGAGCCAGCAGTGTGCCCAGGTGGCCAAGAAAGCCAATG
>VYZV01010399.1:8967-21848 GCA_013401275.1 Pandion haliaetus
TTCATATTGCCATGTGCAGATAGCAATTGATAGTGGAACTCTCCAATCTGTATGCAGGCGTTGAGGTATTTTGTACAATTTGTATTTTGTCGATGCACCTATTGCATCCATGCAGAAGTTCTCTATGGCAAATATATCTCATCAACATTTCTCAGGTGAAACCATGATAATATACTTTGAGGAGTAACATATTGTGTAGGTGATTGAATGTTACAAGAAGTACTTACAGCTATCCAAATTGCTATTTTTTGTTAGAGAATGAAAAAGCTATAAAGTTGTCTTATAATGAGCACGGGAATATATAACATTCATCATAAAATGGAAAACAGTTGAAGTACAGGATTTTACAAATTTTTTTCTTAATGTGAAAATGTGGGGGTTTAAGGCAAAAAATGACCAAATTTTGTGCTATGTAGACTTTCAATAACAAAAGATAATCAAAAACCTGTCAACCAACCCTAAGACTGGACTGAAAGCAAAAGTGTGTCAGAAGGAACAATCTGATAGAACTTTAGAAAACAGATGTTGGGATTGTGAGGTTGCCAGCAGTTCAGTACTCATGACATAAGCGAGTATAATAGACATTGCAGCCTGTAATCTTGATTTTAATCATTCTGTAATGAAAACTAATCTTTGACCACTACTCTGTAATTTAGCCAAAAACATAGGCTGTCCTTGATACATGTGAGTGGGTTTGGATGTGATCATTTAGCACTGACTATGTCTACTACTTGAAGGCCCATTTAACTTGTTCTCTGTTTTAGCTTGCCGTGTATTGTTATCCTTGGCGCTATATCATACAAATGACTCTTTCAGTGTGACCTTAAACAAGTCACCTACTCTATCCCTCAGTGTCCTTATATGTATAATGGGATAATGACACCAAATAGTTTCATCAAGTGCATGAACACATAGAGGAAAAAAGCTACATATATATTCTACCATTCTTTAAAAATAATAGGACTAGGTGAACAAATAGTTTTCCCATTTAACATATGCCTCTCTGCTCACTTATTTGTAATTATTCAGAATTACACTTTTTCTTAACTCGTTTTCTTTAAATATAGAATTTTAAATGCTTGGAATGTGATCATGGCCAGTTCACTGCAAGTGGCCATACCAAAGTTGTGTTCTGTATTGCCCATTTGTACAAGATTCCAACAGAAAGAAAGGGAGAGCGGTGCACCCCAAATTCTGCCCGAGACCTGAAGTCACATAAAGGAATAGAGTGAAAAAAATTTCAGTATTCAGTTTTATCCCATCCTTGTACCTGGCTGCATTATCATCTCTCTTCTGTCTTCTATGCTTTGTTTCGCAGTTAGGAGTATTGCCATTTAAAGTGATTTTATTATACTTCAGTGTCAGCATCTATCCTTGAAATAGAGATATAACTTGTATCTCTTACAGTTATTCATTTGTGCTGCATGCAGACAGCATGGCAGGGGTTTATATTCAGTACATCTGAAATGTATTTTTCTACCATAGTGCCTAGCATTGTCATCTTTTTGGTTGACAAATGTTTTTAACAAGGACTTAGGATCACAAGATACCACTATTTGCAAAAGGAACCAGCTCACCTAGTCACTGTGATCTTTCCTAGTTATTATACTCATGACTGTAAGCAATGTACACGATATGTATCTACTGCATGGATCAAAAATTTGGGGTGCCATGGGTGCGTACCCTTCAGTTTTAGATCTGAAGATATGGGGTTTTTGACCAGAAGACCACTCCTCAAAATACAACTGAGTATATAAAAAACCAGTAGATACTCAAATCACTGATATCAAAGGGATTAAATGTGGCCTTCCGTCCTATCGTTTGACACTGCTACCAAAATGAGGTAAATATTGGTAACAATGACGACAAAATGCCATGTGGCTAACATGGTTTTAGGTTATTTATTGTCTAGTTCTATTTACAGATAGTTTAGTAAAATAAGGGAAGTATCTTTCCTCTGACTCCTCCCTTTGCCAAATTTATCAATTGGAAGCTTCATGGAAACAGGTCCAGGAAAGCAAGTATAAGGTAAAGGGCATATCATTTAAAATGGGGCATCTGATAAAAAAAGCATATAGGGATCTGTGAATCTTTACAACATTTTAATTTCTGGTTGCAAAGGCCTCACCTGACACATCAGCTTTGGAAAAGTCCTGCCATTAGCTAGATGCAAATTTAAATTTCTGCACTTATATAAAAAAAATTACTCTATGTGCATGCAAAAGCTTTTCCAAAATTTTCAATAACTGAAATTTTTGAAGAATCTGATCTTTTTTCTTCAGTGTGCTAAGAATCTCTATAATAATACTAGATGCACTGAATCAGACCAAAGGTTCACCTAACTTGTTTCTGACAGTGGACAAAACCGGATGCCTTGGGAAGAATACAAGAGGGCAAGTGTGCAGTGATAGCCCTTTCCCAGGCTCTGAGGATTTGCAGCTCAGACAATTCCTGAGCCAACAGTTGTATCATTGTCTTTGATGGATTTCTCTCCCCTGGATTTCTCCAATTGTTTTTGAACCCATCTACGTTTTTGAGCATCCACAAATCTGGTATCTATTCTAAGGCCAAATATCAGTGGTTTTATACATAAATAATGGTGTCATGTTCCGTAAATTTGTTAGTTCCAAAACTGTGATAACTATGTTATAATGGTGAGATTTTCAGGATGTCCATACTTGTAGTAAATATTCAAATTACCAGTAACATTTGGGACTATTAGCTTCTGAAGACAGAAAATGCAAATATAACTTCATCATTTGCAGAAAGCAAACACGAGCAGAATTTGAACAGAGCTGAGACGTATTTGTTTTCATATAGCAAACACTTATTGAAATCCCTGGCAGTATTTTTTTCATCTGTAATGCTTCTTCTCTTTGTTTCTTTGTTTTATCAAGTATTATAACCTGAGACTACATACTCTCGGGAAGGACAATGATGGACTAATTATGATCTCTAGATTCTATTGCAATAGAAGTCTATAAACCAATAACCAATGCTTAATATAGCATTTTTCATGTGTATATACTGCAGCATTTGCAAATATGAATAACCTTTGGAACAATTCATCCACAAGTGTTTCTGATCCTTCTTATTCCTTCTTTTATGTTCGCATGCATAAAGTAAAATAAATGAAGATCTGTTGATAAGCTTTAAGTACATATACCATGAATCACTGTAGTATGTTTTCTGCAATGTGAATTAGTTGTCTTAATATGTACCTACCAACTCAAGAAACAAAAATTCTGTCAGATACAATACATTTCAAAGGTGTTTGTCACTTCACTACTGCATGTTTTGATTTGCTTGAGGTTAAGGCTTTGAAATACTGAAGACGCATCTGTTGCAGGTTGCATTCTGAAAAAGGATACCTACTTCAAAGTGCTGTGCCCAGGATAAATTGCTAATCCAGGTGAACTCCTTGACACTTCGGTTGAGTTCAACCATGACTTTAAACACGTGGTAACATTTACTAGACTCTAAAGGTGTATTCAGCATACCAGATCTGTTGTGACTGTACATGTGAATGGTCATATTAATACCATATTCTCGGACAACATCTGACCAGGAGTTAGGAGAAATATCTTTTAAGGCGGATTTAAGCTCTGAGTTCTTCTGAGTGAGTTTTGTTCCGAGGTTTTGAATCACGGCGGGGGCGGGGGTTGGTCCAGTTTGGCACTCGCTTTGCCGAAGGGGAGCGATTGCTTTTGCAGTGCGAGCAGTGCCCCCTCGTGCATCAGCCGGGCCTTCCTGCATCGCGCCCGAGGGAGCAGCAGGAGCAGAAGGTAGGCTTGCTATTTTTTCCAATGCATCTGGCACTCAAGAGCATTATGAAAGCGCCAAGTCTCATTAATGTGGCGTACAGATAAACAATTTTCGGCTCATTCTCTGATCATGATGGATTATTAGGTCATAACAAGCATATTATCTTTGCTTAATGAATGGAACATGCCATTTCTTCCTAGCCGTTGTCAGTCTTTGATGCAGTACAATTAGCAGAGGTCCTCATTTAATTACCTAGCCTAATAGAACCTGAAATGCTGAAATTCAATCTTTCATATAACTACTGCTTTTCAACAGTCCCCTAGGCTAATGAGAATAATGTTCCAACCTAACACGTATTATTTATAAAGAAAATGTTGCAAAACAAACAGTCTTACAGGAGTATAAGACTTCAGATTGCTTTAGGAGCTGTTTGATTACTGTGGCCAATAACTGTTGTAAATTGGTGAAGATGCAATTAAATAGTCCTAGTTAAAAAATAATAATAATCTAGTGAGGAGTAGGAACTTTTAGATGTTACTTCTGCCTGTTTTTTTTTCCCAATCAAATGAAGGAAACTGACAACAAATAGATTTGTAATGACATTTTAGATACAGCTGTCTTTTTAATAACAAGAATGCTGACTCTTGCCTACACTAGGACAGATTTAAAAAAAAACCCAAACAAACAACTAGGGAAGTATTAAAAAACAGTTTAGGCATGGAATGGATTAAGATAGCCATCTAAACAGATTTTGAGGAACATATGCTTGTGCTGCAGAAACTGTTGCAGCCTCTTGGCACTTCTGAAGATCCCACAGACTTTCTTCTATATTTTGATTTGCCTATTTACTTTCAAGACTTCCTCCAAGTGCCTAAATCATACCATAAATTGAAACATTTGTAGAACTAAGCCATACCTTATGACTGTCTCCAGAAAATGAGAAACTTTCAAAATTCACTTCACTATACAGTGTTCACTGTTCAGCCTTTTTATTATACATTAATTAATTAGTAGGCATGAAACAGGCTATGAAGTTCTTCCACCAGGGCAATCCCGTTCTCTGCAGAAACACTGAAATCACCTTAGATGTGACTCATCTCAGGGGCTTGTGTTAGATGGCCTCCAGAGGTCTCTTTCAATCTAAACTACCCTATGATTCTGTCTCATTATTTATGTGAACCTGAAAAATCACCAAGTTACTTCATGAGAAGAAGAAAAAGAAAAGAGTGATAACTGTCCATGCTGAGCTCTCAGCAAATGTCTCCAGAGTCATTTACATGAATGTCAGGACAGAAACAGAAGGAACCTGGTTGTATTTTGATTTGAAAGTGTCACCAATCCCATAGAAATCACTGGCATTGATGGTAGGAGGTTAAAGTGGGGGAAGAACTTAACCCAAGAAGCTTTAAGGAAGCAGGCTGTTGGTTCAATGGACTACAATCAGCCCTGAACATTTCTGGCAGAAAGCACCATCATTGTCACCATAGTGAGACTTTTAATTAAAAACGAAAGGCAATATGACTGTACAGATGAGCCACAGACTATTTATTATGTTCCCATTAAATATTTGTGGTCTGAAGACCACAGTTCAGCAGCCTCTGAAATCCACATAATTAGGACGTACATTTCATAACATCCCCTGAGATCAATAGGAACTCATGAGGGAGTGTGTAAGTCTGTCTGCACTTCCCTTCTTAGTAGCAGATACATCAGACCTTGTGGTTACGAAAAGTAGCTCAACTTCCTGAAGTGATGTGTTTTATTTAGATTGAGCAAATCAAGGCAGAAAGCTCTTCACGTAACTTCTGTCAATGGTCACTGCTTTTTTGAACATCTTTGCCAACCAGAGTTAGTAGAAAAGAAACTTAAAGATGCCCAAAGAGAAATAGATTGAACTTCTAGCTCTATGGCTAATCCTTGATGTTCTAGGCTGCATCCACTCAGCAAATTGTAAGACTTCTAACTGCTAGTTTAGTAGGGCCCATGTGCAAAGCAGACATACTTGTTTACCCCTTGAATGTCAAAGATAAATCACACTATATCAGAACAGGCAGAATTTTGTCTGTAGTACCAAGATGGAAATTTGGCATTTTAGGCTGAGAATTGTCTTTCCATTGAACTGTGGCTCACACATTTAATAGATTGTACATATATACAGAAATTGTACATGAAGTCATTTTTGTCTGCTAACCCAACAAGCAGCTTTAAAAAGACTCATGGATGGGCTTTTTTAAGCTTCCCTGATTTTACTGTCTGCTCAAAAATCTAGACTGAAGGCTGACATAATGATTTATATACTATCAATCAGGAGTGTTCCTCCTCCTTCCCCCTAAGCCCCCGCTCACAAAGTAGGAATTGTCCAAATTTCCACAACTGCATTCAAATATTTGTTAACCTAAATTAAAATTCCTCAATGAGACAACCTTACATTTTGCCTACATTGCCATCAGAAGTAGCTACAGGGTAAGAGCAGTTAACACTTAAATTATGGTTTGCAGTAGAGATGATTAAATGGCATAAATAATGAACAATAATATAAAGGTAAATCAAGAATTTCATTAATTTTTTAATTAATGCAAGGCCAAAGAGATATTAAATACAATTGCAACACAGCAATTTTAAAATTGCCCTTATGAATACAGGCAATGTCTGTGGAACTCCTTACCACAGACGCTATGAGGGGAAGAGATTAGTTGCATTAAAAAAATACAAGATATTTATATTGACAACATCTGAAATTACAACAGTAGCATTTTCAGAAATTTTATAAGCCCTCATTCATCAGAGTATTAGCTACCTTGTAACTAGATAAATTAAGGAACTTTATTTTTGGGGAAATTATCTTGTAACAATATACAACTATTCCTCATGCCTTACTTTGAAGCAGACATCAGATAGTATATCAGAAGAACTTCTTTGTCAATGACTTCCTAGGTTCATAATAACTGAAAAAATATTCCATTCAAAATAATCAAAGATAATTTCCTGGCTTTAAATAGCTAATTTTTTTTGTAAATCTAACATTTAATTGAATCAGTAGTCAACTGCATTAGTCTGAATCCCTTGCTGCAGCTGTTTCTAAGAGAGTTGAACATGCGACAGCTTTTGTTACTCTTTCCTAATTTTTTTATCAGGCTTCATTTAAAACTACATATGACAGCATACTAGAATACTTTGATTTTATTGTCATTATAATGGAAATATTTTTAGTATTAGAAGTTTATTGTTATTTTTATTATCTATTTTATAGTATCTATAATAACATGTATTATGTATTATTATATGTTATTTTAGTAGTCTTTTACTATTAAATCATTATATTGCATTGGCACCTACAGGTTGACATACCATGTTTGTCACTAGGCAGGGTACAAAACTGTATTCAGTAAGTCTTGGACAGAAAAGCTTGCAATCAGCTGTGTAGGAATTGGACTTTGCTGTAATTTTCTGTGAAGAAGGCATGTGTTGTACTTTGAAAACACTCAATGAGTGTTCTGATTTCAAATATCAACTGCATTTTCTTGTCCAAAACAAAGTAACTTTCATGCAGAGGAAGCAAAATCAACCGCATACTCGTGCCGTCTATAAATAACATGCCCATATCTTTTGTGCAGGACTTCTGTCTCTCTGTTCTGTGGGATGTTTTTGCTTGGCAGAACAGACAGTAGAAATTTTTAATGCCCCTTTCTTTGTCCTCAGAAGGGAGAAGTCTCAATCTTGTTCTGCAAAACATCTACAAAAACCACCTCCTGACTTGCAAGGACAGTAGCAAGTCTGAAGTGTTCACCGTCTTCTAGAATATCAGTTTGCAGACATTTGTCATTTAACTCACAAAAGGTTACAGTGTCTTTTCCTTCTGATTGGTGACAATGATTTAAACATCAGGTTCTGCTGAATTTCCTATGCTTGCTGCTTGGATGAGCAAACCAAACCAGACATTGATGTTGTTCATTTATTGCTTTGTCCACCATTCTTAGCTACCCAACTTTTGTTAATTTGAAAGCTTTATTAAAAAGAAAGCTTCGAAAATTATTTCAGCATCTCAGTTCCATTTAGGTACCAAATTAAAAGAAGCTGGACTTTAGTTTCTCTGTGAAATAGTTCTCTACATTACAGGAAGTAAAGCTTTTCCTTATCCTATCAGATACTGCAGAGATTCTGTTGTGAAGATTGCAAGTACTATAGCAATTAGGGCTAGTTATAAATTTCAGATGAAGAAACACTGGGAAGAGAGCACAATTACCTTTAATCTTCTTCCAGTTTCATTTCTCAGCCTTAGCAATCATCAGCACTAGAGAGAGTAATTTCAAAATTCTGCACATGTGTTGTTCCAAGATCACAATTCGATCATGTTATGAAGAAGAGTTTTATTTAATGCAGATTGAGTCTGAAGCACTAGGAATATCAGAAGTGTATTTCAGTGAAAATATTGAATGTATTTGATATTAACAGAAGAGAAAAAATTCTGCTGCTTAATCTATCAGTATGTAGTCTGAGCATTTAGATAGCTGCTTGATATAAATAACAGCAATCCCATAAAATAGCCATATGAGAGAAAGGAAATTTTATTTGGTTTAATTTATGATAGTGAAAAGTGCCTACACCTTTTAAGACATTCTGACTGAGGTTAGTATTACCTACAGTGCCTTATTAAGAAGTTTAATGGCAATTCAAAGGGAGAAGTCATTCAGACTCAATGGTAGTTAAGTACTTTCTTCTAGGTCAGACTTTTAATTGGCTCTAACTGTGAAAAAAAAGGGTGGAGGAGTATAAAGAGAGAGGAAGGATTTTGGTGCATTGACTCAGTGATCAGACAGAACAATATATTAAAGTGGAAAAGAAAAAACATAGGTTTACACTGGAGATTGTAGTAGGTGGTGAGGTATCTGTAGGGAAAAAAATTTTCCTAGCTGTATACAAGCTGTATGAATAAAGGGAAGAATAATTAAGTGCAGCGACTGGTGTTCCTTCATAGCAAGAAGGTGATGACAATCTCCTGAATTTCAGACCTATAGAATTACTGTATTAGCTAAGGCAAAGGATGCTTAGTCAAAGTTATGTCTTCAGTTTGTCTGCATAAGAGGTTGTTAATGTGTACAGTACTAAGCCTTTCCTCTGTGAGATCCTGACACACACTGAAGCTGCTGAACATGGCTGGCTCTAAGCAGAACAACTGCCTACAGCCACAAAGCAGGCGACTGCCTTTAGCAACAGATTGCTGGTTGCTGGAGGTGCAGCAAAAGGCCCCAGCCCAGCCACCTGCTTTGGTTATACCACATAGCTGTTGCTACAGCAGGTGGAAAGCTCCGGCTGGGTAAGTGGTGGGAACTTGTCGCAGGAAAGAGGGCAGAAGGGTTGGCTCCTCCTTGCAGCTGCAGCAGTCACTGTCTCCTTTCCTCACATCTTGCAGAACAGCAAATCTTACACCCCATGGCTTCATTTCCCACATTTCTGTGCCAGCTTCACTGCTTTTCTTTACCTCCCCGCTGCATGTCCCTCCTGGTTCCCTTTCACTCAGGTTGGTGTTCAGTGGCCCCCCACTAAAATGATTCAGCTCACATGAGTAGGATTAAAAAAAGCTGATAAAGAAATGCAAATATTTTTTCTGCTTGGCTAACAAATCAGTTCAGTGAAGATTCCAAAAAAGCACCATAGCCAGCTGACACAGCTGTGAGCATGCAGATGAGAAAGCAGAAGCAGAAACAGGTCTGTCCCTTTCAGGTATAGCAAGTGTTAGGCTGCCTCAGCAGTATGGTGGAACTGTACTCCAGGGCACAAGAAAAGGTCAAAAGAGTCCTTTCTGCAACTATTATAATGGACTAATATAACTGTTGGCAGCAGTGTAGCAGCAGTTCACAAATACAGAAGGAGAGCAAATTAGGATATTAATTGTCAATGTTTTTCATAGTTCCTGTTCTTTTTCTAATTTCAGAGTTAAGTGAGAGAAATGTTTTCATCTATCCTAATTGGATTCAGAACAGTAGCTGAAACAAGAGAAGTTTCCTCTTAGGAGGGATCTTTTTACTGTGCATTCCAGGTGCCTGTTTATTTATCTTTTGATCACGTGAATGTTTTACTTCAACTTTCATAAATAAACATTTGCCTTAGATAATATAAAGAAGCCTTCGAGTATTATGAAAGCACATTCCACCACTACAGAGCACTGTGAATGGTCAATCATTCTTGCCAAAAGACCAAAGAGACATATATTATTTAAACAGAGAAACAAAGAGTGAAAGGGCTCAGGCCATTGAAAAGTCTGTTGTCGCTCTTTCAAGGGACTATGGAGTTTAGGTTATGAAACAGAAATCAGATCAGACCGAGATCGAGCCGGATGGCTTTGCCACCTGACAAGGTTAGGCCATCTCTCTGACCTTGTTAGGAACCCAGACTGAGGGGTAAATAATTCCCACTTGCCACTTGCTCCTAAAAAGGTTTTTAAACAACAGTGAAAACCTAACATGTTAATTATGCAGCTTACACCAGTAGAACTAATGGGAGGATCATTTTACTGACCTGCTATGTTTATTCCATTATTACCGTGAATCGCACGGCAGAGGGCCCTGTAGTACAGCTACAGATAAAGAATGTTATTTTTATAAAGCTCCATTCATTTTCTGATGCTGAGATAGTCGTTTTAAACAACTGGAGGCTTGCTTGTATTTGTCCATATGCAGTTGTTTTCTGTCATGTTGGAAACACCAGCCATTAGTAAAATGATGAGCAAATGTAGTTTTATTATATTAAAATTAATTACTCCATGGAACAAATAATATTTTCTGGCTGAGGGAATTCAAACTAGGAATGGCTTCTGTAATAATTCATGTAATCTTCTACACACATGCAGAATATACGTAATGTGTTACGAAACCAGAATAGTGATATTTTTCTACCTTACCCCACAGTATAAAAAGATACAAAAAGGATAGGGTTTTATGAGTAACAAGTGACAATTCAAAGGTGGGCTGGAACAGCTAGCAAAATATTTTTACAAAGAGCTGTGTAAACATATGAACTAATTTATCAAATATTGTATCTGAAACTACTTCTGACTTGTGTCCCAAGACTGGAATTTAACAAAGCTTATAACTACCAGAGAGGTTACAAAATATTCTTTCATGCATTAACAGGAAAAATGCAAAGAGACTAAAATGGTCCAAATCTGAGGTTTCAAGAGTTGTTTTGGAACGCTGATTCCCAAAGTTTCCGTGCTATGTTCCTCACACTGCAACCAAATTATGTTTAAGGACCATTTCTGTTCAGCCACACAGAGCAGTTATCGTCATGTGACCCCTTGCTATAATCTCTGGGGTGAAAGTTTGTGGGTTTAACAAATTAGAAAGTAAAGGACTCAAAAAAGGGCAGAAGGGAGTCGTAAGTAGATGTGCCAAATATCTGAACCATAACCTGGAGTATGAGAGTATACTACAGGCCAGTGGAGTTCCTGCGCAGACCATCACCCACAAGCAGAGATGATTGTCTAATGCAGACATTACTTATACTTTTTCAAGATTTGGCCAAGAAAATAAACTTGGGGCTGATGTGTACTGTTTTTATGGAGAAGGGAAAGGAAAAAGGAGATGGGGGAAAAGGAGCTGGATTAAAAGAGTTAATGGTCCTCCTGCCTACCCAGGGTAACAGTTTAGACTTATCTGGACTTTAAAGGTTCTGGGTGTAGTTTTAACCTGAACACCTGGGAAATGATCTCATATTGTCCCAGTTAACCCTTGGTACATGCAAGTGAATTCAAAGGTAGTGTGTAGAGTTCTGATAGCCAGTTGCTCCTCAATGAATGATCATTATTAATCCGTAATTCTTTCTTTTTCTTCCTTGCAACTTCCTTTTTTCATTTTTGCACAACCAGAAATTCTTCTTTCGGATTTTTTCCCAGATCTTCCTTTCCGGCTGTAGATAGCTACCACATTCCAGATTTCTTGTTTGTGTTAGCATCTAAGTTCGCAGTTTATCTCCTAACTATGATGCATTATTTTGATGCACTCAGCACCCCACTGTCTGATTCACTGCATGTAATTGCATCCACAGGCTCAGCTCTAATGCCTTTGGTGTCATCATACTGTCAACTCTATGAATTTGTATTAAAGAAACATAGAAAACTTCCATATGGATCTGGCAACAGAAAAAAATGTATGACATTAGCAAATACTGACATGATCTTGCATCCTGATAAAGTTTGTAAAGGTGCATTAAGAAAAATCCCTATAATTAAGTCAACAAGAACAAATGCATTACATTGTATCCAAAGAGCTCTTGCACACAGAGTATGTAAAACAATTTGAAAATATTGATGCTGATATTCTGCTACTATGGTGCAAAGTAAAAATGAAGCTTCCATTGTAATATTGAATATCTTTTTGATAGGTAAGTGTTAGACTTCATTAAAAATGAAGTGAATCATTACAGTCTTTGGATAGTTGGGAAAAGGACAAAAACAATTTCATCATTATATTAACAAATTATTTAAAATCTTTGTACTGATACATTTCCACTCTTAAAGATGCTGGTTTGGATCTAAGAAAATGAGATTACTAATAGGTTAGGATCTATACGGTGTGATCAGGTATGATAGAAACGTTATTAAATTTTATTAACATCTCTTATTTTCTTGTGCTATGATTAATGATCCTGATCAAGACTGAGGTCCCACTTCAGCTGGCAGTTGGCAAGTTGAGTTTACAGCCTAATTAAAAAATGTAAAAATTAGACAAGAAACAGGGAAGTGAAGTACCTTCTACAAAATCACATAGTATGTCAGGTAAAACTGGTGAGACTGTTTCTAAGTGCAAGGATGCAGCCAAAAGCCTGGCTTGCCTCCTTGGACCTAAGATGAATGGAGATCGGAAAATATGTGGTGTTGTTCTTGGGGAATGTGAGATTATGATTATTTACTAATTTTGGACTGGAAATGGCTTCTTTTATGCTGTTCTCTTCACTGCTGGATAACAGATTGTTTGCTCAGACCTTTTCCAAAAGTAGTGGTTGCTAAAGAAAAGTCCTCAAATAACAAATTAAGAAGGAATTTTGTTTGGTAAGGTTTTTTGTTTGAAAAACCCTAAAAGGTCAGAACAGAGAGAAGACTTTTCATTGACTTTCAAAAA
>VYZV01010404.1:881-30296 GCA_013401275.1 Pandion haliaetus
TATTCTATTCTATTCTATTCTATTCTATTCTATTCTATTCTATTCTAAATACTGTTAATACAGACACTGAAGGTGATGTGTTACCTTCAAAGGCTAAGACAATTGAAAAAAAGTCTTTTTATTTCCATTCCTCAGCTCTAGAAACAAAGCCTGCATTAGTCGAACATTTTGAAGCTATCAGATTTTCATCTAGTTAAATAAGATGCATTTTCAGTTGTTTAAAAGAATGTCTTACAGTTTATCATGTCTCACGAATAGTCCCTTTGGAGCCATGATACAGTAATAGAAATATCATCCACTCTAATATTTTTTATTTAGCTTTGTGACAGAGCACAAATGTGGATGCTTGTCTCTTCAGTCACCTGAAATGAGCAGAATCTGGCCTCCAGAAGAAATGGGGCACTGCTCTTTGAAGTGTGGTATGCCATTCGCATGTACAGGTGGATGACTGATAATGATCTGTAGAGAGCCACCAAATAACTGTGGGACTCAAAATGGGGACAAAATGCAGGGGTTTCCATCTCTTGAGGCCATTTTTGCACCCATCTGACCACAAGAACAGCAAACTGTAGATGTAATCACAGAATCTAAAGCACAAAGTCTCAGCCACTAGATCTGATTCTTCTATAAGCAAATATTTTTCCCAAAAGTAGGTTAAATCCTATTTTATTTCAAGGTTGAATTATTTCCACTACTACACTCTACAGAAGAAATAATAACCTGTTCATGCAGGCTATTTTAATAATCAATGTGTTAATTATTAATTAATATTTTATTCATGTGTTGTAAAGCTATTATTTTTATTATTAGAGTGTTATTAAGTCAACCCACATAAATTTATTTCCTTCAAGTCTGGTTGTTTGAAAAAAAGATTTAGGATTAAAACAAATAAAGATGAAGAATCTTAACAATAGAATACTTTTAATTGCTCCTGTAGACTGGCTTTCTTCCTGTTTCTATACAGGTTCCTTTGATATGTGGGATCAGTTAATCTTTTAACATCTTGAATCTTTGCAGACTTCTCTATATTTCATGATATTACCTTTCATATTTGGTATTTGGGTTTTATTTGATTGATATTTAATTTGATATTACCTAAGTAAAACAATGGGTATATTTTTTTTTCAACTCAGTGATGAAGAAATACAATTTTTTTATCTTGGTTACAAACATCTTTGAGAACACAATGATGTTATCCCAGAACAGCAGTCAGAATTTTGAGCTCACTGCAAAATGTATGTACATATATTTTAGGGGAAACTAATTAGGCTTAGTTTATTTTTTTAAATTTTCTTAGTTACCTTCTATTTAAGTATCAAGTTACTACACTAAGTTCTGGAGGAGACTAAGGTAGGAGGGACACTAACATACTGTGATATCTGAGTTCAGAATAAACACTTTGTTTACTTCTCTCAAAGATGTAACTTTTGGAAGTTACTGTCAGAATAATTCTAGTGAGAAGCCAGGCACTTGTGGTACTAACTCTGTAGGCATTAGGAAACATATCTGTTTCAGAAAGGTAACTTTACATTAGCTATGTTAAAAATATTTTGAAAAAAATCATACTTATTTTAACTGCCAGATACAATTTATCCTTTAAGGTCACAGCCCTACCAAAGGACAAATTTCCTGACTAATTAAAAGTTAATTCCTGAATTCCCAAATGAGGAATATTGTGTTTTATTATGTATTAATATATTATTGTAATTACACAACTAGAAAATTGCTAGAATTGCTGAATCTTGTCACCTCAAGTATCCTATCTACTTGGTAAAAGTAATGAGCGTCAGGGGTTGGAGGCCCAGAATTTTGCACCTCAGTTGGAATCAATCATGATGGCATGTGTGCATCAAGAGCTGAATTGCATTGTATATTCATGCCTAATAGGGAGAATTTGGGTCTGGATGTCTGGGCCAGTCCATACTAAGACACAGGAAAAGCAGGTCAATCTTCATGGATTTGGACTATGAATTAAACTTTCCGTGGGGATTTATACATTGAAAGCAGACAAAAATACAGTGGTGACAAATCACATCACCTGCACTTAGTTAAAGGGTACCACTGAAGCAGAAGAGCTCATAAAAATACAGATAAACCAGCTAGTTCAGAAGCAGTAGAATGATAAGAACCTCATAAAGTAGAAGGTTTTTCAAGCTAATTCCTGGTTTTGTTTGTCCAATGGTATGATTTTTAATCATTTATTTTGATTGCAGTTCTTTCTGAAATCATAGCATTTTACACAATTCATTCATTGAACGTATTCAGGCTCTCACAGATACTCCAGAATGGTTTTATTGTAAGTTTAATATGAGTGGAGCAACAGTCACCATCTAGAGCAAACCTATTATCAGAAAAACTTCCTTATGAAGTGTGACTGTTTCATTAGTTACTGACAACTGCTTTCTATATTTTTCCTGATTGTGATAGCTGTAATGGCTGCCACCCTGTACTTGTATGAATTGCTAAATATTACTAAGGAAAATATTGTATGGCTTTCAAAAGCAACATCTGTTTTGGATTTTGAGGTACTTCATTTGCAAAATGTGAATGACAAGTTTCCCCATAGCATTTGTAGCATGTTGCATCATGACTAATGCAAAACATCATGACACCAATATTGTGTTATTTTTGTCTTCTGTCTTTTTCCTGTTTTTTTGGTTGGTTGGTTTGTTTGGGTGTGGTTTGGGTTTTTTTTTGGGGGGTGGGGTGGTGTTTTTTTTTCTAAATTGATCTGATTCATTTTGATTTCAGTTATAAGTTAATATTGTTATCTTGAAGCTTATATAGCCAAAACCTGTAAAATTTTCTCAGTATTTGCAACGTTTGTTCTGTTTCCATCACTGTTGATAACAGTATTTTGCTCTAAACTTTCCTTCTATAAAATTTTATTCTTCTAAATTTAAAGCAGAGACTAAAATGTACTTGAAACAATGGATACAATTTTCTGCATGAAGCACAATAACCACTTTTTCTATAAGCATGTTCTTAATTTCAAAAAATAAAAGATGATTCAAGTGCATTGAATTTCTGGAAATTATATGTTTTCCTTTGAGTGCTCGAAAGTCATAAGATTGCAAAGACAGACTGTTGTACTGCAAATTCTGAGCATGAAAACTTATTTTAGGACATCTAAGTAGGAGTCTAATTTTATTAAGTGAGCAATCAGCTGTCTATCACCCTTTGTGTGTGTGTACACTCGAAAGTATTGCAGGGCAATGGGAGTGGAGCTACTGACTGAACCATTGGTACTGAGAACCCAGTGTCCCTACTAAGATCATTTTGGAGGGTTATCATCTGGACTAGATCCAGTCTGGATGAACAGACTGAATGTCTGTTATGTTTGGTGCGCATTAGGTGCGTTCCTAATTCATCTTCTGAATTAGTTATTTCAAGAGGATCCAGTTTGTATGCTCCAATTTAAGTCTGTGATGTGACCAAAGCCCAGTAAAGGTAATAATCACTAAGCCAAACTAAAATGCCAATACAGCTGCAACCTTTACAAATAAAATTACATGTAATATACTTTCCATAACCATGTGAATAAAACTATTGCATGTACAGAGCAGAACTGCCACAGTTTTGACATTAACTTTGAAAATAAATCCATTAATATCCATTCCTGGAATTGCCCTGCGACAGAAATATGTGGAATTAGCGACATTTCTAGAATTTCTCCTTAGCATCTTGTCAATATATTATCTTTTAAATTAATTACGAAGTTTCACCGTTTTAATGTTGTTCCTTTTCTCCTTATTACATCCATTGACAATACCTTAATTTGAGTTTCAAAATATTTGTAGAGTGTATAGTTTTATTTATTGTTATTATTATTGATGTTCCACATGCACACTCCTAATCTTTTCTTACGGTTTTGATAATTGTGTTGTGTTTTAGTGAGAATCGGGGGGTTTTTTTCTTCTTACCTTTTTGCTAATTTTATAGTCAAAGTTCACTTATTTTGATCCTGTAGCAATGGAAACATAAGAAAATATTTACTTTTTAATCTCTGCATGATCAAAAAGGTTTTTTGCATTGCTTTACACACTGTCAGTGAATTTGTTTTTTACTATTCCTATTCCAGTCCTCAGTTCCAACTGGTAGACACCCGAGCCATGGTTTTCATATGCAGAAAATGCTCTAAAGAATAAGATCTTGAATATTTTGAGGTTATGCATCTTCCACCATCTTGAATCACTTCCTCCCGCGTACTTTGAACAGAATCACATTCTGAATCTTCAGTCTTTTCTCACAAAAAACTAGTTCCCTGATTTGTCATACTCATAAATTTTGATGAATCTAGATCTTCTAAGCAAAAGTCTTTCATTAGAATACCCCAACTGATAATATTCACTATAACAACTATAATTTATTATATAATGAGTAAAATATTAATGGCAGTTGCCAGGATAACTTTAAAGATTAAAAACACCAAAACTTTTAAATCAGGAAGGATTGCTCTTCCTTTTTAATTATATTAAAGTACAAAAAAAAGAAACAAAAATAGTGTTCTGAATGAAATTTTATGCATAATAAAGAGGACCAGTTGTAGAACTCTTAAAGTTCATGCTGTCTTGAGCTGTGCTGGTTAAGAAGTGTTGTTTTTTTTTTTTTAAATTGTATATGTTTACATAAGCATAACTTATAAACTTCATACTAATTCTACACACTTAAGTTGTCTGGATTCTGATTTCAGGAATCATATTTTAAGTGATAAGCCAGTCAAAGTTCACATATTAATGAAAATACAAGCTTTAAAAAAAATTCTTTATAGATGTTTCAGTGCAGATGGAGAAACAGACTACTTGAACATTAAGGATTTGGTTGTTTTGTGGTTTTTTTTTTCCCCTAAATTATTTTAAAATGATGAATTGTACTGGAATTACATGACTTCCACTTGGGTGCACCAAGTTAGAGTTTATGTTCAAGGGATCCTTTTCACACTGATATATAGGGGTGAGTCATGTAAGACTTTTCTTAGAGACTTGGGAAGAGACGTAGTCAGTGCTTCCATGAGTAGCAGCTAAGCTTAAAGATAGATAGCACCATTGACAGATGATTAGAATGCTTTTTTGTGGTACTTCAGACATAAATCTCAAGGAACTTGGTCAATTTCAAGGAACTGTACACCCAGCTCCTGGCTTTCAACATAACACCATCCTTCCCATTCTCATCATATTTCTTTGCCTGTGGAAAAACAGTTTCTGATGTCTACCCTATGTATTTCATAGAATTTTGTAAGGAAGACTGATACCATTTGCATTTGCGGAAGCTGGAAATACATCCTCACAACACAATGTATTGTTACAGTTTCCCAGGTGGTTTAAACTTGTTGAAGGAATCTTATGACACTAATATATTTTGTCAGCCCACTAAATAAATTTGGCAGAGATGATGGAAAAAAAAGCTAGCTCTTACTAAATTATCAATTGTATGTTTACATTTGACTATTGTTGGCCCGAACTAATTAATACGCTTAAGTAGTTCTAAGGTTTTTTTCTTTTTTTTTTTTCCAGCAACTCACTGATCCAGTCCTGCAGTTCACATTAGAGCAGCCTACTGTTTCTTTCATCTGCAGTTCTTCAAAGACAATGCCTGTAGGGATCAATTCAGAAGGTAACACAGAGATTCAGTCTTTCACACCCTGAAACAACTGTCTCGTGTCACTCTTCTCTGAGAATACATATGACAACTTCTATCTAATTGTGAGTTCACACGGGAAAACAGAAATTTCGGGAAGAACTGTGTATCAGGGTACTGTGGGAGACAGGCAGCAGGAGCTACCCACCACCCTCCCTCAGCACTGGGGCAGCCCCAGCCCCAGGCATTGGGCACCTCCCTGGGGATGGGGATGGGCCGAGGCCAGGCTGGGATGTAGGCCTGTGTGTGGGCCCAGCTCGGCAGGGCCCATCAGGGCAGACCTCTGAAAGCCAGATACTGGCCCTGCTGGGGCATAGCTGGGGCAGGGGCTGGCAGCACCCGCTGGCCATAAATGGGGTCCTGGGCTGTGGGCAGGGTGAGGGGAGCCCCTGAGGGCTGGCCAGGGACAGTCAGGGCTGACAGTGCCCTCAGGGCCATGACACGGCATGTAGTCAGAAAGTCCTATATAAAATAAATTAGAGCATTAAAAGCTGCAAGTTTCCACTATGCAGCTTTACCATTCAAGGTGGGTGTAAGATGTAATGAATTTTTACAAACAAATTTTGCAGTAAGATTATTCTTGAAGTCTTATATTGCACACGCAAAAGGACAACGTCCCTTGGTTCTTTCAAGAGTTAGAGGGGTGTTTCATTAGATTTTATGTAAAAAGAAATCTTAAGTTTAAGCTTTATTCAGTAGTAGCTTTGATTTGTTTTTTCACAGCTTGTATGTACTTTTTTGTGCTAGTATAGGTGGAAAGTGAAATATGACAGTAGGTGCCATCTCTGTTAGCTATAGTTGACTCACTTTCATAAAATGTTGCATAAGAAATTACAAGAACTTGATGCTCTAAGCTACAGATCAGCTGCTCTAGGAGAAACTGTTTTGTAAGTTCTAATAACTAATAAAAAAGTAATGTGAAAACTGTTCATAAAAAATCCATCAAATGCATTTGAGTAAGAGTTGCTTAGAATGAGTACAGTATAAATCAAATAAGTGAATTACAAACATAATGACAGAAATTTACAAGGGAAGTATCATAGAACAAGCAGAGCTCATTTCCTTTTGCAGTTAAAAAAAAAAAAAAAAAAAGTGAAAGTATTAGCATCATTTCCAGGACTCTTAGTTTCAGAATGCTGCATTACTGATAATATCTTTTACCTGGCAAAAGGTTTTTTTTGAAAAAAGTAAATGGGCTTAGAGATATTCCCCCCCCTTTTTTTTTTCTGTAAATTTTGCTTGGTTATTCATCCCTTTCCCAAAGTTCCATTCATTCTGAATTGTAAGTCTCCAATATTCATGCCGTCCTTCCTTGCAGATATTTTGAAAAAATATGTGAAGAAGAAAATAAACTTACATACTAAAAGAAGATGCAAGACTTACTCCAGGGTTTTTTATGCTATTTATCTGTGATTAACACTATAAAAAAACCCATATTGTTTATTTATTACATGCAGATTAACATAAGTAAACACCATGTAAAATTCCTTGAGTGATTTTTTGAGTTGCCCATGTACAGCAAAGTAATCTAAGGGAAGAGAGCCCTGAAGCCATATTCATTCAGGTGGCAAGGAAGTAAAATCAAATCTTTGTGAAAACTTCAATAAATAGCTGTTTTCCTGTATTTAACAAGTAACATCCAAAAACGTATCACTCACAGTGAGGTTCACTGCAGTAAATAACTGAATAAAGGAGCAAAACTATTAAAGGACTCTGGAGATATATAGTAGTAACCTGATCAATTGTATACATTAACCCAACTAAATGAAGTTGAGGTTTTGAGGTAACCTAAAGCTGAAGAAAACTCTAAATGGCAGAGGAGGGGTTTTAAACAAATAAATCTCCAGCAAGGACCAGAGACCTGTGTTTCTTACATAAGAACCCATTATTTCAGAAGCTGTAGTACAAAAGGAGTGGGGAAATAAGTGAAAAGGAAGAACAAGCTAATTAATTCATCTGGTAACTGAATGAGGTAACAGTATTCAAGAACAGCACTTGTTACACATGCAATTCACACCTTTACTGACAGCAAACATGAAGTTTGTGCACCATTTAAATTGCATATAATCATTCAAAGAAAGGGTTTAGCTTGGAGACCAGTGGCACATAAGACAGCTGGGTCAGTTTAATTCTAACAAATAATATTTGGACAACTAATAGCATTCACAAATTACTTACAAGTCTGGAATACTAGGAATGTGTACTGCAGGTACCTGTTAGCTAGAATCCACTTTTACTGATTATTCATCCGTTATTCTTTTCCAGAATGCTCAGCCAATTTGGAGGACCAACAGAATGTCCTGTAACAAACTGCATACATACTTCAATAAAAAGTGATGTTGAATAACTGCAGTATTCATCAAGGCTAGTTGTTGAATGTTATACTGAGTATGTTTTCACAAACAAGGAAAAAATTGCAAATAAAGCTGCAAATTCAGTGGATAAACCTATCCTAGATTTTTGCATTTTACATCAGTTCACTTTTCTCTCTCTGTTTATTTTGTTGTGGCTTTCTCATGTAACCAACCATTTAAAATTTCAAATCTTTTCTATGCAGAAGAAAATAACTAAACCTGTATTCTAAAAATCAGCAGTCCCTAAGTTGGAAATTCACATTTTCTATTAGAAGTTCCACTGGCATCTGTGTGCTCTTGTCTTCTGAGGAATTCAACTTGACACATTGTTTAAAGCACTGTCTGGCATTCTGTTCATGGACTCTACTTTTGAACACTTGATTAATTCAGTTCATCACTCTGTGCCCTGCTTACACTACAACTACTTAAATGTCATATTTAATTAGAATAATGTCTTCAAAATAAAGCTTTTCTTCTACAATGTCTACATATTCAATTTCATAACCTCACGTCAAATCTAGCTAGTCTGAATAAAACCTGGCAATTTAGAATATGAGAGAGTGTCTTAACAGTTAACAGCATTTTTAGACCTCTTTATAAGTTGGTTGGGTTTGGGGTTTGTTTTTGTTTTTGTTTGGTTGTTGGGTTTTTTTTCTACTTAGGCATACAGAATTATAGAATAAATCAGCTTTAAAGGGTTATCTGGAGGACATCTTGCCCTGCCTCGTGCTAAGAGCTTCCCTAGGTAAGGAAGATAGTTGAAACAATATCAGAAAATGTTAATATGTTCAGGTTCATTTGCTTCAGTATTGTGTCTAGTAGTGAATGTTTAAATAGGGACCATAAGAAAAATAGATTTACGATATTTCTACATTTAATTCTGATGAAGACTCCTTTTTGTAGAGTACATCTTCAATCAATAAATACTTTTCATACTTCTGAATTTTTGACTGAATAAGAGAGAAACAGTAGATATCGTCTGAGCATAGCCAATTAGGATGTGCTTTTGCAATTGCCTGTACTGTTTACACTTCTGTTTGAAAGTCCATAGGAACAATTCGTTACAGATATTAACCTAACTACAAAGCAGGTGCAGATGTATCAGCATTTCAACAACACATGGTCTTAAAATTTGTCTTTTTATGAGTGTAACACTCCCATGCTACATACTTGAAAACAAGAGCATTTTCACTTTGAGTTCTGCTAAGAGAGACAAGATGAACATAAAATGCTGCTGAAGTGTGTGTGCACCCAGAAGAAAATAATAGGCCAAAATCTATTTTTAATACACAAGCAGACACCAGTTCATGGCCCATTAGGATTCAAGCAGAGACAGGTCAAGTAAATGGAAGAGAAATCTATAGAAGTCATGACATAGATGGAACTATGTTCCACTCAGAAAGTCCCCTGAGCTGAAAATAGCTGGAGTTTAGAGTACTAAGGAGGGGCTAGGGTGCTATCCTTTTATGATTGCCCTTTTTTTAACACCTCCTCAGGCATTGTGTTTTTCCCTCCACTGGAGGGATAGTACTCCACAGGATACTGAGCAACATGAACCTTTATTCTGTCCCTGTATGGCTGTTCTTATGCTGTTATTACGAAGTAGGAGGATATTATGTGAAAATTATGAGAATTAGACATGGCTGGTTTAGTTTATCACAGTAGAGCACTAGTTCTTTTATGATTGAGATAATTTTGTTTAAAGATGAGAAATGTTCCAGGTGCTTCAAAATCCACATGGATTTAAAAGTTGTCTTGAAATGCATTCTACCTTGAAGTCATTTGAGAAGGGGGATAGGCAGAGCTGAAGGAAGCTCAGCATTATTCAGGAGAATGAGTGTTTAGAGTGGTAGCTGATCACCAAGCCACTAGTAACCAGTGCCCTGTGCTTCTGCTTGTTGAACTCAGCAGTCACTTCCTACTCTTCTTTTCTGCCTCTCCCCCTTTCTTTTCTGCTGCTCAGAAGCTCTGCATGAGAACAAAGATATCAAGGACCAGTCATGAAAATAGAAGGGTGGGCATGGAGAAAAAGTTGGGGTTCTCACCAAACTCAGCAGCTGGAAACACGAATTAAGAGTCCCTTTTAGGATGATCATTCCTCTGCCCATACTGCCTCCTAGCCATCGTTGCCCTTGTGTTGAACTCATCTAGAATTTATTTCTCCAGTGCTCTTACCTGCACTTAACTTGCTGAGACATAGAACTCTCCACTTCTGTGGAGTGAAAGGAAATCTGGTCAGGATCCCTGTCTCTGTACTGATGTGGTCTATCCTTGGAATTGACTGATATTTGAAGATTAGATAAAAGCTTTCTAAAATAGTTAGTATGCAGGCTTCATATTGCAAATCCAAGCTACTTACTGTCAAAAATCCAGATAAACTGGAAGAGGATGTGGCAACAGATGAATTGATGTTCTAAGACTCATGTAATATAACAATGAAATAGTAAGGCTATAGGTTTGATGAAATAAGTTATTATAGGCCGGTGTTAGTCATGTTCTCCCAGAACAAGTAACAAGGAATTATGTCTGAACTTAAACTTTTGTTAAGAAAGAAAAAACACAACATGAGTCTTTGCTCTGAAAAAAGTTAATAATATATATGAGGCTTCACATACTTCTGCAATGTTGAACTTTGTGAATCAGGAACCATAAAAGAAATTCTAATGCAAAATTTTGTCTCACGGAAGCTATAACAAATAGAAAACAGACTTGCAAGTTGCTACATCCTTTTAGTCTCTGCTAGTGGATTTTAATTAAGTAGTAGTGTTTACATGAATTAACTTCATGTCTGGGTGCTCTGAGTCTCCTTTGGATCTTTTGCCAATGGGAAGCCTTTATGTCATGTCTTAGAAAAGTAGAATACCAGAGGTTTTACAATTGTTCAAAAATTTCTTTCAAAATTTCAGAGCTTCAATAGTTCCTTTCTTACTTTTCCTCATCCTGACAGATTAATTCATTTATGCATCCACAGACAATCATTTCCTTGGGATGCTGTAGATTGTCTGTCATTAATACTTTAGTGTTATCCAGTTTGAAAGCTGGGTCCTTAATGATGTGCAGAATTACAGGAAAAGAAAAAGCATGTTATGTTGAACATGCCTGAATATATCCTTGGAAAACTGCAGTGCCAAAGAGAAAAATCCACTAAGACTTACCTGTTAATAGGTGATCATGGTTGCATGTTCCTTTTTTTATGGATGAACCTAAAGTCATTCTTCATTCTTGCTTTAGTGCTGAAAACTTGCAATGGCTACTGAACAAAACAACAGCCATGATTTGAACAAATAAAGTGATGAGCAATACTATGTACTCTGGTGTTCAAGTAGTCTCAGAATGATTATGTAAAATTAATGGATACTGTTCAGAGAGAAGTGGTTTGGTGGCTTGAAGTTGGCTAGCTTCTAGGTGGTCACCCTGCTACTCTCTCAATCTCCCTTCCTCAGCAGGACAGGGGAGAAAATAAGATGGAAAAGCTCCTGGGCTGAGACAAAGACAGGGAGATCCCTTACTGATTACCACCATGGGCAAGACGACTTGAGGAAAATTAATTTACCTCAGCCCTGGCTGCCGGGCAGAAGCCTTTTGCCCTTTCTTGCCCAGGCTTTCCCCGAGGCGCCCGCCCGTGGCTGAGGGGCTCAGGTGGAGCCGGCTGGAACCGGCTGTGTCCGGCCCGGGGCAGCCCCTCGTCTCTCCTCACAGCGGCTGCCGCCCCTGCAGAGTCTCCCGCCACAGCCGACGCTGCCAGCACCTGCGCACCTGCACCCAGTGTAAGTGAGAAATAGTAAGTAAAAGTTCATTGTGGAACTTTCTGCATGTGAACTTAAAACTGAACAGCTGTACAGTTCTACAAACTCCTGACATCCCTTTAAATATACAAATTGCATTCATCTGGCGAGTTTAGTTAAAGGTGTACATTTGTGTAGTTTAATAAGACATATGCTAAGGTTTTCCACCAAGAAAACAGCTGAGTGAGCCTAAATATTGTTAATATTGCTTCCTTTCATAGGAAAAAATATGCTAGGCAAACAGAGAAAATTAATTTTAAAACAAATATGCTTCAGCAGTAGCCTCAGAATAATTCCTTTCTTTTTGACATCTTTAAAAATAAAGTGCAGACATATCGGAGGTGAACAAAATGCTTTCTGATTCTTCAGGAAACACTTTTTTTTGTTGTCTTCCTGCTTGTTTCCAAGTACCATGGAAACTCAGAAATATGGACATAGTGTCTATTTGGTGTATTTTGTGATTTTGAAAATAGGGAAGAAAACTCTGCCAGAGATTTTGCTGTGAAAGAGGTGCTCCTGACTACAAGACTAGAATAAAGTCTAAATACAGTCCAGGATTTCACTAACAGTTACCTTCTTGAAAAAATATATGGGTAAAAATAATCTGTTTGCTGGACTGTCAATTAAGAAGTTACTTTCTGACAAATTATGAACAGATAAAAAATTTGGACATGGGCTTCCAAACCCATCTTGCTTGTTGGTGTGAGAAGATCTGTTGACACCAGCTGTGAAAGCCATTTGTCTCCCTGATTTTTAGCTTCCCACAGAGAGGGGAGGTAACACCACACTGACCTCTCACAGGGTATGAAAACATGAAAATATTTCTTACCACTTTATTCTGTTGATGATTACACAGAAAAGCCATGCAGAAATGAATAGTTCTGAATTGGAGCAGGGTTGAAATAGTGCATAGTAAGGCCAGGAGGCACTCACTGAAAGGGAGAAAACAAAGAGTTAAACGCCCTCTTGCAAGAGGGCAAAGAATAGTAACAGAATTATAGACTTTATATGGTCTGCTTTCTAGTAGCCTTGAAAGCTATTTTAATCTGAAATAGCTGTTGTGCACACAAAAGGTGCTCTCTGATCTTCCTGACTTAACGAGTGTTAGGTCAATAGACTATTCATGAATATGAGAGAAATCTCTGTCTCATACTTTTAAAATGGAAATGAGTCTTGTATTCTTAGCAGCAAAGAAAGAAAATTCTGTCACATTGCTTGTAGGAAGCAAGATAGGCAAACTCTCCTGACTTATTTTAGAGTTTCTGACTTGGATGCATGAAGATGAAAATGGAGAGAAGGTGTAAAAATTCTGTTATATTGTTCTGAGGTCAGATGGGGTTTTTTGCAATCATTTCTTTACTCATTTTGCAAGGATTAATTTTTTTTCTTACATGCTGTATGTTACTGAGAGTATGATATTGCTCTGAAAATGACAAATATGAATGACAGTGATTAATCAAAAATACTTCTGTCTGAAGTCTTTGTTTCTCAAAAGCAACTGTGTATTTATTAGCAGACAACTTGTAAAAATAGCATTAAATAAAGAAGAAAACATCTGCATTTACTTAAAAATTGTTTCCAGAAGACCAAATGAGATATAGATCTTGCTTATTGTAGTAATGTGGTGACAACAACAACAGCAACTATAATACATCAAATTATTTCCAACACATTAAGCAAACAAATCATTTATATAGACTAAAATGAGTAAATTATTTATATATTTATTGTGCACAGCACAGTAGTAAACTGTGCCTAAGAGCCCTGTAGTGAAAAGCACATCACATTGTCTAAATCCATAAAATGCTACTTGCAGGCTGAACATAATATTTAAGTTGTGTTCTGAATCACATCTTAAAAAAGGAGAAAATGCAGACTTCCATTTAAGAAAAGGCACAGGGGAACCCAGTGGCTTACATAGTATTTTGTTGTTTCAAGTGGTTTAAAACAGAGATATTTAATGTAAAAAACATAATCTGCTATTTATTTCACAGTGAACAAAGGGCTAGAGCTTTGTGACTTAAACAGCACTAAACTTGGATAAACTCAACAACTTGATAGGGAGTGAATAGAAGAGAAGACTCACCTCTCATTTAGACAAGATAGGATTTCTTCCTGTTTACCAGAACTGTGAAATTACGCTATTTTGGGTTCCAAAAAAAGCCCATTGTAGACATATCTGCCAGCGTGGAGAAGGTGATGAATTCTTTATAAAACAGTAGCTTCAAAGCTGCTATAACCTCCAATCATAGGTAGAGCACCTTGAGAAGGCAGCCAACTTTAAGGTGGGCTCTGCTTTCTATACCCATGTCAGCTCTGGTCACTTTCTGCTTTTAGTAGAGGAGGATATAATTAACAGAAATTACCTATGCTGATAAGAGACCTGTGTCTTAATTAAATGTCTGTCCAACATTACCTTACCAGAGTACCAACATAACCCCAGGCTTTTTCCTCCTTTTTCTCACAAAGTTGGTAAGCTAGTGGGTTCAGTCTATGTCTCCTCGTCGTATTTTCCCTACTGTATGTATTTTGAGATTCTTTGTTCAGAAACTGTAAATCTACCCTCTGATTTCTACAGCAGTACTAAAATGTTGTTTATAAATTAAGCAATTTCTCTTGCTACTGGTAAATTTTCCAAAGTCAAAGCTGAATGTGTACATTTAGGAGAACACCTCGTATCTTAACTGAGGGAAATTTTTTTAACTGCCACTGTCCTTGAAAATACTCAGCATTTTTATAGTACCAGTAATCTTCTTTCCATTATTTCTCAATCTTCCCAAACATGACTTTGTTTTCAGTTAATGAGGGTTAAAGAGAATCTTCAGCAGACTGCAATGTAAGCAGCAATATATCTAGAAGTATACATCTTGAACTTCAAAACCTCTCAAAAGAAAGATTTCAGGGATAATGGAAAAAGCTTACTACTTTACTCAAGACTGTATAGGAAAACTTTCTCTTCACCTTCAGCATATATGTTTAGATATTAATAACAGACAAAGAATTGATAATTTGTGGAATCATGTTTTAATGTGATTAACTGAAATGCTTATGTATACTTTTGATTAGCATCAACACAGAGGCCTATATTCCATCTCCATGGGAATGAATTAACATTCCAAACACCTGAATGCTGTAAACCTGCCATTATTTGGTTAGAAAATCAGAAAATGTTACAATGTTACATTGCCTTGATGTCCTAAACTAAACACACATTTTTTTTTAAAACAAAACAAACCAAACCAAAATGCTATTCTTAAAAGAAAAAGAAAACCAAACAGCTAGAAATCATAACTTAAAGGTACAGGAAAATGGCTTTTTAGGTTCACAGTAAACCTTTGATCGAGTTTTGGAAACTAATGTAAAATGGCCTTTTTTGTCGTCAAACATGCAGCTACTATTCTCAACTGTGTGGTAACGAAGGATAAAAACAAAAAGCTGAAAGAACAGGCCAACAAGAACCTCATGAAGACCAACAGAGACAAAAATAAAATACTGCATGTGGCTCAGAATGACATAATGAAGCAATAGAAGCTGGGCATCCATGTACTAGATAGCAGCTCTGCAGAAAAAGATACAGGTCTCAGTGGACAGGTTGAACCTGAGTGAGCAGTGTGCTGCTGTGGTGATGAATTGTAACTGCATACTGGGCTATATCAGTAAGCACATAGCCAGCTGGACAGGAATGATTATTCCACTCTACCTGGCATATATGAAACCATATCTGACACACTATGCTCAGTTTTGGGCCCCTCACCGGAGAGAGTCTATCAGAGGGCCATGTATAGGAGGTGAAGCACACAGGTTATGAGGTAATGCTAAGGGAGCTGTACTTGTTTATCTGGCAGATGAAAAACCTTTAGAACCTGACCATAGTCTTCCACTACTCAAAAGGAGTAGAGGATTATAAAGAAGACATAGTTGAGACTGTCTCAGGAGTGTGCAGCAATGGTCACAAGCTGCAGAGAGAGAAATGAGACTTACGTGAGGGTGGAGGAGCTCAAACCAATCAAAAACCTCCTACCAACAGCTGAGTATAAGAAAGTTTGTTTATTTATGATGATAAATGTTTTTTGCATTACAGAATCACAGAATCAAGAATAATTGAAGTTGGAAGGGATCTCCAGAGATCATCTAGCACAGCTCCCCGCTCAAAGCATACGTCATCAAATCGTGTTTCTCAGGGCAATGTCCAGTTGAATCTTTATAATATCAAAGATGGAGATTCTACAACCTGTTCCAATTGTTTACCACCCTCATGGGAAGAAAATTTTTCTAATTTTTTCACATTCCAACTTATGCAGCTTTGAATCTGGTGGCTGGACCTCTGGAGATCCATCTGTCTGAGAGTCTATAGTACAAGTATTTGCTTTATTTGTAACTTGCTGCTCTTTGAGAAATACTGTTTTATATTTCCATCTCAAATTTAGGCTTAGATAATTCACTGTTCTAGGCAATAAGGTATAACCCCTATTGTAAGGTTATAATTCTTTCCTTTCCTTTTCAGGTAGCCAAATGTCATGGAGAATAGAGAATGAAAAATAAATTGATCAAGTCAGTCTCACATCTGAGGTTGAAAATACCACAAACCAGTAGAGTGAATACCATTTAAATGAGTAGTACAAGCAAAACTTCAGAGCACAAAAGCCTGAAATCTAGATGTCTTTAAACTGGTACCTAAAATGATCATAGTAGGTCCCACAGGCGGAACAGAGACAGTTGGTTTGATTCAGAGCTCTGTATCTTGCATCACCAGTTTTCAGCACAGAAAGTTATAGCCCATCATGTGTTCTCATATAAAAGACAATTGTGATAAAAATGTCTGTCAATGACAAAAACTGTGGCTTACAGATTGATGGATTAATTATAATCAATAAAGACCACCATAAATTAATTCTGTTAAACAGAGTTTTTCGGTAAAAAAAACCCAACCAACCAAACAAAAAAATCTTCAAACAATCAAGCCAAGGTTCAGAATCTTAATAGTGGTGCAAAACCAATCATATGCAGTATAGTGAGATTTCTTAACTTAGAGCAATATCATCATTGGATTGACTTGCAATAAAATTTTTTACTGTGTCTGCACACATGCTGTTAGTAAAATGTTGGCATTTCAAAACAAGAATCCATTTCTCCTGAACTGGATGTCATGTTGAAAAGAAACATGGGGTTGATTTTATTAATGTTCAGCTTTCAAAACTGTTGACATTCACTTGTTTACATCAGAGAAGAAGAAAAAATAGCACAGTCAAAAAGGCAGCAGTACCTATTCATATGGTCAGACGGCGTTAAGTATTGGCAAGAAACTATATATGTTGGACAGTACAGTAAATGGGGTTGGCAACACTACAAAGACTAAATCAATAACTATGAAGCTAACGTTCATAATATTTGTTGATATACCCCCCAATGCATACACACACAAATTTTTTGCAAATAGGAAGAAATATTAAAGAAAACACTGAAAAAAGAAAAAAGCCTACTAACAGTTTGATCTTCCATCATTCTTTCTCTGAAATGTTATTTATTTTCACAGTTTCAAAACTTTTTTTTACACTCAGGGAAGCAGAACTATATCTTAGTCTCCAAGGCCTTGCATGGGGACTCCTTAGTTGGGACAACAAGAATAAAGAACATTAAAAAAACTGTATGAAATGATAAGGTTTATTTTTTCTTTTGGAGATGTTTCCTTTGGACTTCATTGGTGGGAAAAATATTCTTTGCCATTTTCAAAGCTAATTTCTTTTTGTCTGTGTCAATAAATAAATCCTGCTTTTTTTGTCATTATTGTCAATACTTACAATCTCCTCTTACACATCAAAACTGTAAGTTTATTAGAATTGTTAGTAAATTACCCTCTTAGAAAGCTTAAGTGCTCCACACTTTAAGAATAAGAATAGTCTGAATATTTTAGGTTATGAGAACTAGAACATTCATACTCCTGTGCTCTTTAGTTTTACTTATCTCATATCCCAAGTATGCAATGAATGGAAGTTGTACAGACTTCTTTTGCTTTCAAACTTAGCAGTAGTCCTTGAATTGCATACAGAGCTGAAGACACCTAAGACTTTTTTCATTTAAAGGTAAATAATACAGGTAATGCTGTCACAGACTGGTGACTCTGCCTTGCAGAAAATCACACATTTTCTCAGTAAACTCTGACAGAATACAGTCTCAGTCAGTAGCAATCACTTGTTTTATGAATAGGTCTGGACGTACATTGCCAAAATTCAAGCATTTGTCAAAGTTTCAATAAAATTCGTATGAATATCAAGCAGTGTTTGGAGTTATCTGCAAACTTATTTACTTAGTGGCTAGAAAGTCTAGTTTTTAAAACACACAGCCAGGATCAAAGATCCCAGGGCTTCTAAAGTTATTGTTATTGAGTCAGATATGCAGATGACATCCACATAGCCAATATTGTGTTACCTTCCATGAAGAATTTCAAAATGATAATAGTTTGGTTTGTATGGGAATGAAACAAAGTTTTGAAATATCAAAACCTTCCATGAAATAGATTTACTTTTTCACTGCTCAGCTCTAATTGAGGCTGCTTCCCATGATAAAAACCAGTGTATTTAAAACACTGGCCATACTGTGCTTTGTAATTCAATATTTTGCTGCACAAATTATAGATGGTGTTGAAAAGTTTTGCTATCCTTTCCTAGTTGTTGTTGTGACTGCTAACATAATTCTAATGAGTGAGTTGAAACCAGATCTGGCTGGAGTCAAAGCAGTTTTTGATTTCTTCATTTTGCACATTACACATGAACTAGTCCATACATGTATCATAAAAAATATTCTTAAATATTGTTAGTTTCAAAAATATATCCAAAGATGCAGAAATTGTTTCTGTTTCTTCTTTATTCCATTTATTGAAATAATAGTTGACATTCTCTCATTCCTTGGTAAACAGGTGGTCACTGGTACACATCTATGATAATCTTGGGTGGAATAAGTGCTAAAGACTTCTGAAATGTTTACAAGAGCAAGTCAAGTAAGTAGAAGCATATACTGAACCTACATATTTTTCTGTATTTGAACAGACTTTNTGTATTTGAACAGACTTTCAGATGTTACTTGAAAGCCTAAACCAAAAATTAGACCAAAGAAACTGGTTCACTTTGCCACACCTCACCTTGCTTCACATTTTTTTAATCATTATTATTTCTTAATGAATGTAAAAAGTCCAAAATCCTATGTCCCCAGGTTTAAACTATGCCTATATAAATTAATTCTAAATCTATGTGACTCTAAGATTATTTGTACATTTCTAACAAGGTTGTGGTGTGCCCTGTCAAGCTAATGTTTGTCTGCGAAATATAAGTTAAGAATCTGTGGCATTGACTTCAGTATTTGGTGCACAAGCCAATGGAATACTTGGTAGAGAAAGAAGCCTGACTTGAATGTTGTCATTAGTGCTTCCATCTAGATTTCTATCTAGATTAGTGTTTCAGATATACATCACACCTTTCTTTATGGTTCAGGTACACTCGTAAGCAGAACACAGCAGCTTTATATTTCACTTCATTACCCAAGTCAAACCCCAAGGTATCTCTACAATGTAGGTTTCAATTTATTTTCTTCAGCTGATTTCACCTGTCTGGGGAATTCTCTTTGGAATTTAAAACAAGCCCAGAGGGTTGTCTTACTGAAAGTAAGGCAGAAAGTTCATACACTAAGCAACAATCATAATTTACCATTTCACCATATAACAATATAGTAAAAGGGCATGAAAAAATGTCTCTAAGTAGCAGCAGAGTTTTCACATAATTTTAGAGAAATACAATATTATTATTTTGTATTTTTAAAGTTGCTGACTTGTTTTTTTAATGGCCTAGTTGTTTTTGGCAAGTGCAAGGCAGAAGCTCTCCATTAATGTGGGAGTAGGCAGAGATGCTATTTCAACAGTTAAAAGAGTTTTCTGAGCTCTCAGGATGTTAAAACCATGTCCTAAGAGAGAGATTCTCTTGGCTTAGCTACCTTTTCTGGTCATTTTACCATCTCACAGAGTCCTCTGGCAATCATAGCAACAGATGCATGAAAAGCTCATACTGAAAATGTCTTTAGTACATTTTTTTTCTTTGCCTACAATTTACCTTAAAGCAAGGAGAAGCAAAAAGACTAGGAAGCTCTCTAGCTGTACATAAGTGGGGTTTAGAATATCCATGTTTGCTGGAGCACCATTTAAAAACGTCTAACATGCAATGGTCCTAGAACTTCATTAACTCATTCTGTTCTGAAAAATAATACAAAGTTCTGAAAGGTTTAGTATCCTCTCAAAGCACCGTGAGAAACAGAACTGCTCCCTTCACATCAACACCCATAGCACTGATGTTTCTCCATATGAATCAAGAAAAAAATACCCCTTTTCTGATATTTTTTCAGAAAAGCTGGATGTACTACACTTTCTCATTTAATTCAGTGTAAATACAATAAAAAGAGTTCTGCTATTGTATTTGTTAAACATCTTTGTCAAGCTTAGTGCAACAGTCTAGCCATACAGGAATAGTTACAGTTATTTGCATTAAACAAAAAAACTTGTACTTTTTAAAATTGCTTTATAGATTTGCTTAAAATTCTGGGCAGCATATTAATGACACTTAACATTCTTTCTGGAATTTTTAATTAAAGTTTTGATGGGAGATCAGATAGCGGTAGCTGAACAGGAAGATGAATTTAGTTGCAGCTCGTTATTCTCAAAAGCGAAAAATATCCATAGTGGTTGAATTACTAAGTCTATGAAAGGGCAAGGGGTGGGTGGTAGAGAAAAAGAATGGTAACAAAAGTTCATACTTTTTCTTCCTTAAACAGAACTAAACATTTGATACCTTTCTTATCAGTTAAAAACCCCAACCTGCTCAGATCGAGGCTTTAGAGATTCTCAGCATATCTAGTTCTTAGTAGGACTGCTGTCCAAAACATGTTTTCAAATAAAATTTAAGACAATTACTTTCTGTAGTGTTATGTGGGGAGGAAAGTATATTTTAGAGATTGCTAAAAGCTAATTGAATTAAATATCAGTAGCATTATCAAGTAACCAAATATATCAGTAATTATGTACTTTTCTATTTATTACTTCTAAATACCTGGATTTTTATTTATAATAAAGAAATACAAATCTAATATATGTATTACTGTAATGTACACTGAATCATCAGTGTCCTCACATGCAGTCTTTGAAGCTGATTTATAGAACTGTGACAGCAAAATTACCGTAATGATTTATTGGAACCAAAAAGCTGTTGTTTGCCAGTGACTATGGGTCTCTTCAATAGAATGAACAAAGTTTTACAGAGCCAAAAAAAATTGAACAATTTTCAGAGAGACATTTAAATATGTGTCAAAAAGGTAAGCAGTAAAAATGCTTGTATCTGTCAATCCTCATTGGGAAGGACTACATTTTCTCTAGTGTTTTGCATATGGTATGTCATGGGTATCAAGTATTCTCAGCAACTTTATGATATAAAGAGGTAAAATCTTTCTACACAGAAAAAAATCTGGTTCTGGTAGACACAAACTTTGTCATCTTGTTCTCCGTGAGGTGTTTTCAAGTGGCTGACACATGAATATTTTTGTCCTTTGAGTGAAATGTCTTGGATATTGTGTTCAGCTTGTAATGGGACAAAGAAGATACCAGAAATGAGATGAAGGAAAAAAGACAGGAAAGCAAGAAAGAAAGAAAAAGAAAAGAAAGAAAAAAAACCAAAAAAATCAGTATGAGAAAAAAAGTACAGTATGAAAGAGACAGGGCTTAACACAGTATTACAAAGAAATTATTTTGGATGTATCTGACAAAAAGAATGAGATTGCTTCCTGTTACTGTAGTCCCTCAGAAGGCTGCAATCTAAGGGTCACACTGGCCTAGAACTGATGATGTCAGGTGGCTGAGGTATAAAGACATCACAGGATGAATAAGCACTTACAGTGGTAAACCTGTTCTTATTGTCTTAAGATTCTTGAACAGAAAAGGCAAGATATTTTACACTTACTATATATATATCAAAATAGGTTAGAGAAGTTAATGTTAGTATTGCAATGGTAAGACTGAAATTGTGTTATACATAAAAATAACTCCAGAGATTCATTGTGATAGTCACCTATGCTTTAAGCATATGTACAAAACAAGGATGCTACATAGTATCTACATATACTTAGGAATCAGTGAATAATATTTATTTTTAGTTTATATAGTGGCCATGGTCCATGACTGTAAGATAAATTAACAAAATGTATATGAAATAAAGACCAGAGTGAACTATTGCTTGCTGTCTTAGTCCAACTACAGCATAATAACCTTTATGATTCACCCAATATAATTAATTCTTTTTCTTTGTGTCTCTAATTCTCTGATCTTTGGTTAAAGTACTTAAATGACAGCTTCAAAATATTGTAGAGATACTACTAGTTCATGGTATTTCAGTCTCAAACATACACATTCTGAAAACCTCGCGTATTCATACTCAGGGGTATACACACAATGCAGTTTCCATCCATTTTCCTAAATCAATGATATTTAATCACTGAGCGGAGCTCATCTGAGTAGAGATATAAATTGAATCTTTATACTTGATGATGGTTTCTTACCAGTAGGCAAAACTGGGTAATAGGAACAATTTTCTTAGGACCAAAGGGTAACTCAGGCTGGAAGGGACCTCAGGAGGTCTCTTGTCCAGCCTCCTGCTCAAAGCAGGGTCAGCTATGGGGTCAGACAAGGCTGCCTGGGGCTTTGTCCAGCTGGGTCTTGAAAATCTTGGAAAGGATGGAGACTGCATGGCCTGTGTGCGCAACCACCTCCAATGCATCATTTTCCACAGGGTGAACATTTTTTTCCATCTGTCAACTCAGAACCACTTTTGTTCAACTTATGTTTGTTAATTTTTCATATTTCAGAACTGTAACATTACTAAAGTGGTATTTTTAAAGAACACACTCTAAATATGTCGTTGTGTTATTATTGCCAGCATTTGACTCAACAGCAACATGTGCACATTTCTCAAACTAAAATTTTTTTCCAGTTTCTTTGGCATCTGAATATGTTTATAATGAAATGCTATTAAATGATTAATATTTTAATGGAACAGAAAAATACTTAAGTTGAATTTATGTTCATTAAACTCTTCTTTTCACTCCAAATGTGCTCATACTTCTGGTAAATGCAGGAAAAAAGTCTGTGTATAACAAAAGGTTTTAAATTTTTTGACATTACTAAGAAATAAACAATGAAAAATACCCTTGGGACCTTGAACATATTAGAAAAGATGTTATTTTGTCTGGAACACATTAACAAAATGGGGTGTTTGTTACAGATATTTAAAATTATTCATATATTTTTGGTTTAGTAACTTGCAGAATGAAAAGCATCAGATAATATAGTCACTTCTTTACACGGGAGGCTAAACTAAAGGTCACCCCTTATGGAACAGAATTTGTGAAGGTCAAATACAGTATGAGAGAGGATTCCAAATAAAGTGAACCTTAGGCAAATACAAATACTTCCTTGGACATTTATTACAGAATGTTAATAAAATGAGAAGCCAAATACTGAGCAACCTTTGGGGTTAGCCTTTAACTGGCATAAGGTTTTACAATTCTCAAAAAAAATGTGAGGAACTCATCTTGTCTTGAAAAATCAGAGTTTTTTCATTAGATTTAAGTTTACAAGGGAATACAGAATTTACTGAAGTGTCCTAACTGGTGATCTCAACCTCTCTCCGTCAGGCAGCACAGTTCACACTCAGCACTTCCATCTCAGGGGAGCCACTAATGCCATAATCATTTGTGGTCAGAAATATGCCTCCAGTTGTACATGTGTATCACTTAAGCTTAGGGGGTGGAAGGAGAGAGACTGGTGACTACATTAGAGGTTGACCAAAAGGGAGAGTGGGGTCCTGAAAGAACTGTTTAATATCTGCCACTAAGAAGAATACATAATTCTCCATAAAGTAACTATTTTTATGGTCATTTCTCATAATGTCATCTCATTTATGAAGAAAATAGTCTATCATGATACTTATATAAATAGTAAGTATTGCTGGGATTGCTAAATTACACTAAAGCTGGACATAATTGCTAATTAATTATCTTGTGAACACCTAAGTCTCTGGAACAATTCACCCAAGCGGTTGATTTCACAAATTCCAAAACATCTAGTAATTTGTTTCCTATATTAACAAATGCAACTAACTGCCTAGAAATACTATATAAGCTTTATGGCCATCACCATGAAGATATTTAGGGCAGCTCACATTTATTTCATTGCACCCTTGTGGTTGACTTTCTTTTCAGGTGGTTCATGTCAATTTTCAAAGCGGCTGTAATTACTTCAGACATTCACACTAAACTTTTGTGCAAGAAAGTACATATGAATTCCCTTATTTCATGAATATTTTTGTATGTATGCCATGTTTGCATTGTTTATTGTTGTTATTCTTTTAAGACATAGGCTTTTTACCCACAGAAAAAGCTAATTTTAAAAAAACTATCTTGTTGGCAATGACCTGTTATATACTATCGTACTTTCTTTTAGTTAATGCTCATTTCTTTGTGCTTGTTGTTAATAACTGCCATTGGCAAGAGCAAGTTCCCTAAGAGCGTAATCCAAGTCTTACCTACCACACAGTGACTTGATCTTTGTTTATATAGTCTACCTATGGGAGATTTCTCCTTGTTTACGATGAACTCTTTAATAAAACCAATTTACAGTGAGAAACAGAGATCAGACATAGCGGTCACTGTTTGAAAGTAGTATTTACCATAAAGATGTCATAACAATTTTATAGAAATTTTTCCTGGGAATTGAATCTGTGTTCTTTATCATCAATAACAGTGAAGTCTTGCAGTATGTTGCTCTGTTGTTTGTATTGCATTGTAGCAGTAATACTCTAGTAGTACAGAGTGCTTAAACTCCCGACTCCAGCCTTTGTTGCGATTTCAGGGCACCTTGGAAATCAGTGCCAGTACCTGCAAGGCACGGTGGTGGATTTCCATAGGCATGCAAGGAGGGTTCTGAATTAACTAGTGAAAATACCATTACATACTGCTGTGGGGCATAAGTATCTGCTCCATTTGCCTGCCTTTTCAAAGAGCACTGACTCCAGCCTGACTTGTCACATAGAGAGCTCTGCGAAGACGCAGCTGAGCATGAGGTTCCATTTTTACTAGGAAGTGACATCTACCAGAGGCAGAAACGTGCTCTGTGGCAGGGTGAGGCATAAGCAGTGTTATATTACCTCTCAGCAAAAATAGAAGCTTAATTGAATAAAAATGGGCATGGCAACTGCTCAAAGAGATGTTTTGGGATGGCAAAGACAGAAGTGGTAGTGACAAGAAAAGAATTCACCTGAGACCACTGGCTGCTGCTAGCAGGATAAATACTGCCTAATGAAATGCTAGTCCGGGGACTGTTTGGTTTTAGCTAACCATGCAGACTCCTGTAGATGAGGTTACTTGGTAGTGATAGCTCGATCTGATTATGTTAACTGCATTTCTTTGCTCTTGAAGCTCAGCTGCCACAGCAGCAGCCAGCTGCTGAATTTCAGGAATTATCTATCTTTGCCTAGTCACGTCACTTTGTTTTTCACCTTCTTTGGTAAAGATACCAATCTTCAGTAGTAGTTAGAGCACAAAACCCCTGAGTTTGGAGATAATACAGCCCCAGTGCTATCTGATAGCTGTTTGAAGTCTCCCTGTAAACCACAGCATGAATGTTTTCCGTGTTTCCATTCTCTGCTTTTCTTTCCCACCGGCAACTGTGCTTGATGTCAAACTGTTCTGCGCTAGATCAGAGTAAATCTAACCTTAATGTAAGATGACTTTTACATAAAGTGGCTTCTAGGACCATTCTGTCAGCAAGATTTCTATACTCAGCCCAGACAGTGCTAAACCCAAAGTTGGGACTGGCAACTGAGTATTTTTCTTTTTGAAATCTACAGCAGATTAATGCTACTTGCAGTAGAACTAAAACAAGAACCCAAAAGAATACTCAAAAAAACTGATCACCCCGTTTTGAATTGTGGGAGAACTAGATTTAGTCTGAAATTGGAACTTTTCAACCCTAGTGTCATGGTTTAACCCCAGGCAGCAACCTAAGCACCACGCAGCTGCTCACTCACTTCCCCCCCACCCAGTGGGATGGGGGAGAGAATCAGAAGGAAAAAGGTAAAACTCGTTGGTTGAGATAAGAACAGTTTAATAGAACAAGAAGGAAGAAACTAATAATGATAATAATGACAACAGAATGACAATAATAACAAAAGGATTGGAATATACAAAACAAGTGATGCACAACGCAATTGCTCACCACTTGCTGATCTAAGCCCAGTTAGTTCCCGAGCAGCAATCCCCCCAGTTTATATACTGGGCATGATGTCCCATGGTATGGAATACCCTGTTGGCCAGTTTGGGTCAGCTGTCCTGGCTGTGTCCCCTCCCAACTTCTTGTGCCCCTCCAGCCTTCTTGCTGGCTGGGCATGAGAAGCTGAAATACCCTTGACTTAGTCTAAACAGTAGTTAGCAAGAACTGAAAACATCAGTGTGTTATCAACATGCTTCTCATACTGACCCCAAGACATAACACTGTACCAAATACTAGAAAGAAAATTAACTCTATTCCAGCCGAAATCAGGACACCTAGCCTAAGACTGACTTTCATCCTTTTCTACTACCTACACGCACTGTAAGGTAAGCTGCCTAAGATTTTGAGCTCAGCCTCCTTACAGGACATAAAGTAGTTTGTCCAATTCGTTGTCTTGCTTAAAAATAAAACTCTAACATACTTCCAATTAGAGCAGAGACTTGCATGGTCATAGTGCTAAACTGCCCTGCCTTGACTCTACCTGCTCTCTGAAACACAACTACACTTTTATCTGTCTTTGCTCCTTTTCTCTACCTCATTGCCTTTTATCACATTGCCACGATTTCTTCTTTTCCTCCATTTTTCTGTCACTTTAACTTTAGCCATGTTCGCATTAGCCACTATTCTTTCCTTCTCTAGGTTTTATCCATCACTGATATCTCCAGTGCTTTGTTTTGCAGTCTTGTAGCATCTGTTTGTCACATTGGACCTACCACTCTGTATTTTATAGTCCTTCTTCTGCACATTTGCTCTTGGCTTTCTTTCAGATTAGAATATTATAACACTATATTGATGCCCTATATCCACCACAGCCCACAGATGAAAAACCTGATTCTTCTTTTTCAATATTTTCCCCTTCTACTTTCTAACACAGAACATAATAGTGATGGCATTTTGCTTTTTTACTCCAGGGGCAGAAACAAGAAGATTGGGGGGGTTGTTTGTTAGCTCTTGTAATGTCCCATCAGTGTCAGGTGAAGAAAGAATGGAAAATAGGTTATACAAGATGGAAAAATGAAATTAATAGCTCAGAGGAAATTCCTAGGGAGCTGACAAGCAACCTTTCCATATATGTTGGCTAGCAGGAGTAATTGCAAGCCATCTGGGCCATAAATTGCTCCTTGACTCTTTCTTTTGAAGCTTCTTTCAGCTATTGTTGACATTTGTCTTACCATTACAAACCTGCAGCTCGAGGTCAGCAGAAGCTATTGAGAAAACTAGTGCTTTTTTCACACATCTCTTGCTCTGGCAACTAATGTTCACAGCAGGAAAGAGGAGAAGCTGTTTATTAATTTTCTAAACATATCAGGAATTAGAAATAAACCTGAACCTGAAGGTGAGCTTTCCCATTAGATTAATCTGATCTAAAAATATCCTTGAACACGACTCTATGCATATATAAGAAAAAAAATACCAGTAACTGTACTTTGCTCACATAAACCATCTAACCAAATGTTCTTTAGGGAGGAACAACTAGAGGGTTTTTATGATGTAAAAAATTATGATAGGTTTGAAGTAAAACACAGGTGGTTTTGTTTATCTGTACTCTGGAACGAAAAGAAACAAATACTGTTGTCACATTGCCTGAAATAGGTCATGATTTGTACATGTTGGCTGTTTTTGCCCAAAGCATCAATATATTTGGCAGTATGTAAAAGCAACCCTATATGTATCTGACCTCTCTCAATAGTTACATACCTTGCCTTAAATGATTGATTGGTCATTACCCAGTCATTTGGACTTTATAGAGATCTGATATTTTCCTTTGCATTTTAGCTGACATGTAGTATATATTAAAGTCTATTAAAACCCAAATTACCTACGTATTTGGACTGATTTGCTTAATTTTTCTTTTTGTATTTTTCAACAGCTTGTGACTTAATATCCCACTTGAAACCCTTGCTTTTTAGGATATACACTGTATAGGACTTTCTTTATTCACCTATCATCTTCTACATTATACTGTGCATAAAAAGATTTTGTGTGTGTGCATTGCATTTCCATAGTCTGTTAGTAAATTTAAGAATAATTGCTATATATGTAACTCTAACAATGCACTGTAGGGACGATACTAAACTTTCTTCTTGTATATGTCAGGCTAATCCAAAACGAAATCTGAAATCACTGGGAAATAATGTTTCTTAATACCTTCAAAATCCATGCTGTGCCTGAATGTATAAAGTCTTACCACTTTCATGCACACATATATAAAAACCATAAGAAAAATATACACTCACCCTATAGACACAGAAGTCCCTATATGGTCATTGTACTGTTTTCATCCACCACGGACCATAATTTTGAGCATTTCTGTTTGAAATATATTATGTTCTCTTCTCAGATCAATGTCCTACTCAGATATGAACTTGCTTTGTTACTTTTTAAAAATGTATCAGCTAGCTATTAAACTGATTTATTTTTGAGTGCTGATGTGTATTTTTGACAGAATCAGGCCTCAATCATGCAGATGCTGATTTCTAGAATGATATGTTCTCTGGTATAATTACTATAGGAGGGTGTAGTTTCACTAATAATTTTAATAGAGCTAAACAAAACTGTTGACAATGCAAGTTCCTTTTCTGAGATACTGAATTTGTAAGTAAAGTGGAAGTAAGACAGTATATAAGCAACAGCTTAACTACTTGCATTATAAATAAAAGAATCAATGATCGCTTTTCAATGAGTTCATCTCACCTGGTATATGATTTCATACTTAGGTTAACTGGCTGATCAAAAAAGGTTACAGAAGTAGATCTTGGACACTATATGTTATTTATGACTAAATGTAATGACTAAAATGGGTAGGTTTTTAAATTCTCCATAATGCCACCGTATACTGTTGGTAATTTGTCTCTGCCTCTTGCGTTGAAATGAACAGTATGTGACATATTTGATCTGTTCTTTGTAATATCTGTTTAAAGTGTGGCTGTAACTGAAATTTTAATTGCAAACAGTAACCAACAGAAGTCATTTGTGGAGGAAGCACAGGGAGGAGTTCAGATTACTGTGGTGAACTAATTATACTTCCATGTTCAAAAGACTGATTAATTTAATTGAGCCTTGTCTGTTCTTGCAGGATATGAAGAATCATGTGATCGTGGAAATGCTATGATTCTGCTATATATAAGGCTGAAAAAGACTGACTTACCAAATTGGGCAATTCAAGAACCCACTATAATTTGGAGGCTAATTTTTGGAGAAACCTTATCTATTCCACTTGCAGGAAGAGTGCTGAAGGACTTTTTTTTTTTTTTTAACTTCTGCATATTTCCCCCGTAAAACCATC
>VYZV01010412.1:10202-20444 GCA_013401275.1 Pandion haliaetus
CTTGTACAGCTCATCTGCCTTGCTGTCCAGACAGAGCACTTTCAGCGCTAGATTCAAGTGGAATTGGGAGATGCTACCTTGCACAGGTGCAAACTACCATACATAATCTGCTTGGAGGTATCTTGCCTCTGTTGTGAAGATGGTTCTCCATTGCCACCAGATTCATATTTTTTGATTTTATCTTAATGACAGACAGACATGTGCAAAAGTCTGGAAAAATGAAAGGATACAAAACAATAGAAGTAAAAATATACTTTTAATAATAATTTTGGTTCAGAAAAGTTCACTTATCCAAACCATTTTCCTGTCTCATTACATGTACTTTTATGAATTTGTGACATTATCTTTGATTATAAAAATGTGGTTCTGATTACAAGCAAGTATATTTCCCAAAGGAGAAATCCAGTACCAGAGGGACTCCTCACAATTAACTGAATAGAATTACTTGTTTAGAAACATCATATAATTTGGGGAAGTTTTGTGAAACACCACTTGTGAACAAAAAATGAAAAATTATGAAGGCAGCCCACCCTAACTTCCATAAAGAGAAGTTTTAGGGCTGTATTTTATAATCCTCCCTTAAAAAAAACTGTGCGATATTGTATAAATAAATATATGACAGAAAAAATTAGTGGTGACTGAAAGATACTTCCTATCTGACACAGAGTAGCAGGCCTGATGTGCTCGGCAGAAACACAGTAACAAGCTAGCTTATTTAGAATTCATTCTGATTGCATACAGAATTCTTCAAAAGTACTTCAGGCCAAAATGATCCACAGCTGCTAAGAGTCTTGTTTTTGTCCTGCCTGTGTAACATGGATAAATTACACACAACCTCCCCTGGGAGAGAAGGCTTGCAACAAGAAGAGTATCCTGCAAAGCTCTGTTTCTACACTCTCCTTTGCAGATGGACAAAGACTAAGCCCAGAAGACCTTGATTTTTTTTTTTTCCTTTTAGAGTTGTAGAAAATACTAAACTTCTGTCTTCTTTTAGCTTCTCTAAGATGCCTGTTTTCCACCTTTTCATTAATGGGTGAGAATTTGAACATCAAACTAGAAACTATGAAACAGGTGAGAATTTGAACATCAATCTAGAAAACCTATTCAAAGTGAAAGAGCACAAGCATTTGCGTAAAAGCATAATAATAGTTACAGAAAACGGGAGTATTATTTGTGTAGGGGGTCACAGAATACAGCAGGGCAGTTTTCAACACAGTGCTCAAGATTAAGCAGCTTTGAAATGATTCTGATATGTGTGTTGAGTTGACTTTTTGGTTGAAATAGACACTTTAGCATTTTCTAAGTGGTTGGCTTGGATATTATTTTTTTATTTGAAATATTTGAAATTTTTTTAACATCTTGTTTGAATTCAAAGAACTGTAAAAGCACGCATTATTAAAGAAGTAAATTTTATCAATTTCTACTTTTATTTTTTTTAAATTTTTAACTAACAGTAACGTTTTTTCATTTCTCACTATTAAGCAGAGTGACTTGTCATTTGGTGTGAATGGCCCAGTGAAGCAGAACAGGTGGTTTTGCTCAGCTATTTGAACACAAAAGTACATAGGATAGAGAGTGAAGATTTGTTGCAGTATAATTTTTCTACAGTTTGCCAGCAGATAGGGGAAAGTTTACTCTCCATCTCACCTATTAACTGTGTGGGTACTAGTAGGTTTTCAGCTGATCAGCTGGATAAATATGGATCTAATTCTGCATAAGTAAAACCAAATACAACCTTACTGTTAATTCAGTGAGAAGACCAGCATCTCTCCTTGTCTGACACTGTCTTTTTTTTAGCCAAGTGATTTTTAAAGTTTGAAGATACAAACTTACTTAATCAAGAGTAAAAAGCACATGTATTTGGCAATCCATTCTTCTCTTTCAGATGAATTAGGACTTTTCATTATAGAAAAACAAGTAACTAAAACCAGTGTATTGGGTCTGGCTGAGATGGAGTTAATTCTCCCCATAGCAGCCCTTGTAGTGCTGTGCTCTGCATTGGTAACTAGAAAGGTGTTGATAACACACCAGTGTTTTGGCTACTGCTGAGCAGTGCTGGCACAGCATCAAGGCTGTCTCTCCAACATTTTTGCTCCCCTCAATGACAGGCTGGGGCTGGGCAAGATCTTGGGAGGGGACATAGCCAGGACAGCTGACCCAAACTAACCAAACAGATATTCCATGCTATATGATGTCAGCTCAGCTATGAAAGCTAAGTAAAGGGAGATGGAAAGGGGGGCATTTTTCATCTTCTGAAGCAACCACCACACGTACTGAAGCCCTGCTTCCCAGGAAGTAGGCAGACATCACCTGCTGATGGGAAGTAGAGTATAACATCATCTGTCTTCCTTTGCTTTTGCACGCACGTCCTTTGCTTCTACTTTATCAAACTGTCCTTATCTTGACCAACGAGCCTTTTGTTACATTTTCTCTCCCCGGTCTAGCTGAGGAGGGGGAGTGATAGAGCGGCTTTGGTGGGCACCTGGCACCCAGCCAGGGTCAACTTACCATACACACACACACCCCATCACCCCAAAAACACAACTAAAAACTCAACAACCTCTCACATACTAAGGCATAAAACACATGCCTCAGTTTCAAAGTACTTGAGAAAAGACAGTTAAATCCATGGGTGGACAGACTTTACTGCTGTTTTAGGGTCTAAAACCTCAGAGAAAATCAACATCCTAGGAAAAGAAGAATAGAACAATCTACTAGTTCCTTTATGGAGAGCAATCACTAAATATTTAATTTTAAAGAGCTTTTAAATTTTCTTTTGTTTTTAGAGAAAAGTGTTCAAAACCTTGCATGAAAGCATATTTTGTACATTCTGAAGGAAATCTCTACTAACTGATTTCTGTGGTCTGGGTCATTCTGGTACTAATTATAACAAGCTTTACAGAGCAATAGATATTTCTCTGGTACCTAGTACAAACAGACTATGCCTCTGGCTGCTCATAATTCTGCCTCTTAATAATAATGAGACTTATGGTCACATTATTTGTAGCAATCAGGACAGAAATGATTTGGCAGAACTGATAGAATGCATTTATGTCACATTACATTTTTACCCTTGAGTTACTAATTGGTTAGCGCTATGTTCATTTCTATTATTGTTTTTTGTTTCTGTCTTACCAATATGTACTGACAGAAGAGAAGAATGACTTCCCCAAAGGGTGGAAAGGCCAGTTTAGAGTAGGGAGCATGACTGCTTGATGACAGTCACAAGCTCTCTGTATAGAAATACTGTAAGATTGGCTTCTGCATACCTAGTCTCTTCCCCAAGAATGACAGCCAATTTAGGTATAAATCTTCATCTCAGTGTTGGTTCCCTAAAGTCTTCCATTCTGTTTGCTGCTACACAAGGCAAAACTGTCACAGAGATTCCTTTTAATCTGGTTTTGGAAATGCTTAGGAACATTTAAAGCAACACAACATTAGTGAATAAATGGCAATAAGTGAAATTTCCATGACATCTGACATTATTAAATTATATTAAAATGCAATTCCTTGGTGAAATTATGGCATTTTCTTTGATATTTTGTTTTCAAATAAGACTCCAAATCATGATGGTGTTGAAACATCGCTTTTGGACACTTACCAACTAGGAATATGATTTTTTAAATTTTAAAATGACCTTTGAATTTGATTTTTAAAACTCTGCATATCTTTATATATGATAATACAAACCCCCAAATGTACAGACCTCAAATATTTGTCTGTATTTTTAAGCAAACTTAATTTTAATTTTTTCTTTCAATTTGGACACAGACACATTTTTAAATTCTTTGCAAAAAGAACTTTCATTTTAAGCACAGATCTATTGATAATCACAGATTGGTTTGTATTTTATTGTGCTATTTTAAAAACATATTTTAAAAACAAGTTAACCGAGGAATATTAGCCACCTGAACTGAATTTTAGTTCAATAGGTTTTCATTTTCAACTATGCTTCTACAAATGGTGTGGAAAACAGGCCCTAATATTTCTCAGTTTGGGCATCATCCTTTTAGCCTCCTATTATCAAATAAGTCTTCTCTTATTCTCCTCAACTTGGTAAGTTGTGATGTATTATTAAAGTATAATTTTTTTTCATCTTTTCTCAGGACATGGGAATTGTTTTGCTTTCTTTTAGTGTATACTCTGTGAAAATACACATATCAAAGTAGGCTTTAAAATGATACAGAAAATGCAGAAATACTAAAAACCACTTGGTTAAAATTATGAATTCAAACAACATAATCAATAACAGATAATATTTAATTACATTAAAATGTAACGAAAAAAGATGTCTCCTGAAATCAATTGATTTCCTGACCCTCTTTTTTCTGCACACCCAGAGATAGCTTCTTCCTTCTGACTCTTTTCTGTCTCTTTCTCCTTCCCCTAGGCCCCACCTTTCAAGCCCAAACCAGAAATCAGCTCTCTTGATATGCCTGTCATCATACTTTCCAACCAAGGTGCCTTTCCAGTTGTTCTAGCTTAAAATATCAAACAGTTCCTTCATTCCACAGCTCCTGGTGGGGAGATCCATACCTAGTTTCAGTGACAATTTTTTTCTTCTCAGCCTCAAGACAATTGTGTAATGTGAGGAAAAAGTTTTTTAGTAATTCTTATAAATCAATTAATATTTCAATCAAGAAAATAGCTCCAGTCCAACTGATGTAGGAAAATAATTTGCAGAGTTTCATAAACCACCCACAAAATATTATTATTACATATTCAGCATCACTAGTGACCTGTATTAGGTGGTGATATTCAAATGGTTTGCTTATATTCCTCCAATTCCCAAATCTAATTGTTTGAAAAGCAGACACAGGGGTAAAGCTGATACTCATTTTAAAGCAAAGAATGGTGACACCTAATGCAACTGACCCACAAGCACACCTGTGCAAATTTGAGCAAGCCACTTCTCAGGGTCATATTTCCTCCCCTATGGATGGGACATAAGTCTCCTTCACTATCTTAAGCACAATACTAAGAGCAATTATTCTGCTGCATTAGGTATGGCTGTTACAGCAAAAAAGGATGGATAAATTCCAAGTTAGGTAGGCAGTATTTGGAGAGTCAACAAAAGCTAAACATTGATTTCTAAAGAACACCTACTTTTCACTTAAGTGTTTTTAACTCATGAATGTCAATGTTTTATATAGGATCAATTAATTCCTAATTATAAGACAGACAAAACTATGATATAGACCATTGAAACCCTTTTGTTCGAAGCCATGTTTAATCTACTACTTTTCAAATAACATTCAGTCTCAGTCATGGTGCAAGAGTCATCCTTGTTTTGCTCTAGTAAATAGTAGCTGTCTAACTCAAGAACATACCTATTTCATCCGTACGGTTTTGAAGAGGCTAGTAGCTTTGGGTGGTTCAACATGTTTTGCTGGCCTGATCTCCTGAGTGCTTAGCACATACATACCTTAGAAAATTGTGGGTGATCTCAGCTTTGACCATCTTAAAAGCTATAGCTTATGTGACTACCTCAGAGCAAATCAAACACATTTGGCTCAATAGTACATAGCCTCAAGTTTCTCCTACCCAGATGTTCTATGTTCATTGTGTTGGATGTGTGCAGTTTCAAAGTGGATATCAAGAGTAGGGACACCTTTAACCCTATTCTCCTCTTGCTTCTGTTTAGACAGGCTGCTGGCTGATTCAGGTGTCACAATATAATTGAATTGTTCAACTTCAGGACACAGATAAATTGAACATGGACAGATTAAATATCTATCTTAATAATTCATCAAAAGGAAAAAGCAAGAAATTAAGCCGAAAGGCATCGTGCTGCTGTTTAAGAGTAATTTTTTTGTCTTAGATTTTCACAGTAATATTTAGTTTTTCTCTATGGTAGGTGACTTCACTTGACATTGCTATATTAAAAAGTGAGTACGTTACATAAACTGAGCATTAGCACATAGGTACAAAGGAGTGTTTTTGTCTTATGCCATATTTCTCCCAATGTTCAACGTATAAACTGCCAAGGACTCCAAATTCATACTTTTTGCACTAATAAAACAAGAACATCCATAACACTGAGACTTGAAATCTCAATGCTTTGCTTTGCCAATATCACATACCGTAGTAGCATGTTACTGTGTAACCCTTGCACCCCAAAAACCAGATTGTTCAGTAAAAGACACAGTTGTGTTGAGAATGAGAAAATCAAGTAAGGGGGTATTTCAAATCCCCAAGTGCTTTGCTAGTGAAAGCTTATTTATGTAGTCAGTTAACTCTCTAAGAGAATGTAATGAAAAGACTTATTTATGTAGTCAGTTAATTCTCTAAGAGAATCTGATGAAATTTAAGTCCCTTTCAACCCACTCTTTAGAAATCAAGACCCTAAATGTAGTTCCCTTCTTTCCTGATTTTTATTTTTTATTCTGAGGCTGCAAACAAAACTAAAAAAAGAAGTTAATAAACTATTCTGCACAAATTATGTGAATTTTTCATTAATTTACTCTGGATGAAGTATGGAGGGCACTGGTTTTGAATAAAACATATGAACTGGTGATTAATCAAATCCCTTTTCTGATGGAAGCAATAATCTATCTGTCTGGAACCTGAAGGGTATACAAGGACAAAAGTGAATGTAGTGAAGAAAGTAGTATTCCCAGTCTGAAAGCATCTAACACTGATTTATTTAGGGGGAAAAAAAAAAAAGATATTTTTGTCTTAAAAAAAAAGGATTCATAAATTAAGATTATCTTTGGAATAGGTAACATTAGTTATACGTGACCACTATAGTAATTTAGAGAATGTAATTCTCTATCATTTCAATTGACCATCACAGGAAACCTCTTTCTACTAAGCACTTTCTTAATTTTAATTCATAACCTGATATGCTGTCCTTGTGTTTTTTTCATTGTGTGTCAGTGTTAATTAGATATGACTGTATTTGAAACAATATGGCACTATAAAGCTTGTGCCATTTCAGAATCAGATAAATTCCATAAATTCTGTAGAATTGTACAAATATATTGTGGCAGTTTCAGTCAGCTGCTGTGGCAATTCTCAATGAATGCCATGAATGATGGGCAACTCCCAGAAGAGAAATGATACAAACATATTGTGTGGTTGTGTGGTTGTGTACATATATAGAATAATAGAATCATAGAATCATTTACGTTGGAGAAGACCTTTAAGATCGAGTCCAACCACCAACCATGCCCACTAAACCATGTCCTAAAGTGCCTCATGTATGCACTTTTTTGAATACCTCCAGGGATAGTGACTCAACCACTTCCCTGGGCAGCCTGTTCCAATGCCTGACAACCCCTTCAGTAAAGAAATTTTTCCTAATATCCTATATATATATATCTCCAATATATATACATATGACATACATATATCCACATATGTGTCAACATGCACGTGAATTTGAGTGCAGGACAAAAAGGTAATTCATGGAGTGTTATACAATAGTATTACTTCTTAAAATATCTTGGCCCTTATTTTATAGTTACCCTAGTAGCAGTTTGTAAAAGATTAAAAGGTAATGAAGTTTTCTTCCACTTAATGGTCAATAAAATCGGCCTGTGTACCCAAGCCAGAACTCCACTGTGTTTAATAGCAATATAATTCTGTTGAGGCATCTGAACACAGGCTGAGATGCTGCAATTTTACTCATCTCTCTCTGGCTGGCTAAGGCAGACTTTGCCTTTCTTCATGGCTTGGTATAAGTCATATGTGATAGAATAGCATAAGTATAAAATGCCATGATCATAAAATTCACAAACCAAGTAAACAGAAATTAAACATGATGTAATTATGATGCAAAAAGCTTGTATCATTTACAGGGCTATGTATTCCATGTAAATTAACTTTTCAGGTGCACACAATTCATAAAAGGTTAAAGAAGGATTGGTAACTCTTATTTAGTGTAATAGAATGCAGGAGGTAATGGGTTTCTCATGAGTCATGGCTTTTAATCACGTTTTTATGTAATTTTTAGCTCTTACTATTTGTATGGCTACTACTTAAACAGCTATACATCATATATTACACCTTTATAAACTAGAAATAAATGACATCTACAGTATTGTAGTATGGGCCAATGATCACCTTCATTTTACTATCTGCCTTACTCATCGTTGTTTTTCACTAATCTAAGAAAATTAGCAGTTTGAACACGAACACCAACAGGAAACCAGATTTTCCAATAGAAAGAAAATGGAATGACTATATTAAGACCATAATTTATAGAAAATGGGAAATAAACCACAATAAATTAGGTCTACTATTGCCACATAATTAATAAATAAATATGAATTTCCATAAGGATAAGAGGAAACTGTGTATTTCCAGGAGATTTCAACTTCCTTTAAAATTTTGATTCCATGGGAGATGGTCAACTAGATAAGCCAGTTGAAGGAACCATATTAATTTGTGAAATCAATAAAACTGTAGATGCAGTTGAAGTTATTCACATGCCTAAGTGATTTGCTGGCTTCAAAATATTAAATCATATGTATTTCATATAGAGCTTGTACAAAAAGAATTCCCTTATTCTATCCCTCTATTATCCAGATCAGTCGAGTAACAATCCAATTGCTAAACTGCTTAATAGCTTTTAAAGCTGCAGTGAAAATACTGATTTCTCATTAGCACTTGCCAGTGAAAATTCAGACAGTCTCTCAGCAGTGATGAAATAATTCCTTTGTCCAAGCAGGTCTGTGATGTCTCATTTTTTTTCCTAGCCATTATATCTTTTTAACTTTATTTTAATTATATCTGTCATTCCTTAAGAAGAAGAAAGTTTACTACTGTACATTTTGGGGATAATAATTACCCCGTAGGTGACCTGTAGAGCTTTAGTAATTTCTTACATTTTTCATATTGGAGCAATGACTGGCGGTTCTACAACATATTTGCTAATGCCAATACAGTGAGTAATATCCATGAAAACAAATAGAAACAACAGTTCAGTGTGAACTTTACAATACATCTGCCTCAGAAAGGGCAACTAAAATGAGTTTCCATTACAGTCTATCATAATGTTGTCAGCTAATTACTGGCTTCCCTACCTTAAAATCTTCAACAGAAAACCATGTCTCTCCATCCTTTTGCAGTGAATTCCAACACTTCATATAGAACTAGTCATATAATGACACTATGTCAAACCCTAAATAAACAACTTAAAACAGATATATTAAAACATCATTACTAACATTTCGAATATTGGACATGAAAATTGTTCAGTGAAATTATGAATAGTAGTACAACACAGGACAAAGTATTTAAAACTACGGTAGGTCAGTCTAGGAGGAATAAATGTTATTTTTCACAATCCATCATATTTCCCACAAATAGATCCTTGGGTCTTGTAAAATGAAAAATAGGTATTAAAACTTGCAATAGCATTTTCTCCAATTTCTTCCTTTCATAGTCAAAGTAGCCAGACTTCCCACTGAATGCATTCTCTTAAGAAAAAAGAATGCATATGCTATATAGGTACATACTCTGCATCCTAAAAGAAATAAACTGCAGTTGTGATAGAGGTTTCAAAAATCTATTGAATTAAAATAATCACAACCTCAATAACCACATCTTAAAACTAGTATCAAGAATGTCTTGATTTTTCTCTTTCTTCCCTTCAACCTTTTAAAGAAGTGGCACCCCCAAATGTAAAAGTCAGCCTGCACTCTCCCTTGTCCTATTCCTACAATTCAGTTCCTCAGGTACCCACACAAGCCTGGCTGAGAACTTGCAGATATATCTGACGCTGCATGTCTTTGTTCCACAAAGCTATGTAGTTGCACTCAGTGTTTTGAGAATACAGTATATACACAATCTTTTTGATGTTAGACAAAGATTAATGATCACTGCTAGCACTGAAACAAATGGATTTTAAGTATCAATCCAGTGGAAGTTTGTGGTCATTAGGTCAACTGTTAATTAACTATAGACAACTCAAAACATGATGCAAAATGTTTCAAGCAATTTCTACTTCCAAAAGATCAAATCTTGAAATTTATAGGTACACATTTAAGCCCAATTAGGTCACTTTTGACCAGAATTTTTAAAGCTCTTGCCTTTCCCAAACCCTTATCAAATTTTTCGAGACTCAAAAGTAGCAACTCTGAAAAAACATGTATATCCTTCTTCAGGCTGTCGTTAACATGGTGTATGCTACCCAATGATAAGAAAACTATGTACTATAGTGAAGAAATGTGCTTCTCATAGTCAACTGGCCTCAACAGCATTCATCATTGTCCTGGGTTCAGCTGGGATAGGGTT
>VYZV01010413.1:9905-34280 GCA_013401275.1 Pandion haliaetus
GGTGGGGGGGGGGAGCGGCTGGGATCTTTCGGGAGGTTGATCGCCGGGGCTGTGCTGGGCGTCGGTGCCCGCCCGGGAGCACCCTCATCCCGAAATGTCAGATTTGGGCAGGTTTCCGTGGGGGTGGTCCGGCGCGTCTGCCTGTGGTGCGGGGCTCCTGCTCCGTCAGGGGCTGAGGCGAGGGCCGGCGAGCAGAGGTCCTGAGCGAGGACGCCCGGGGTCGGTCCGGCCTGCTGCTGAACAGGACCGTAAAGTAAACGAGCTGGATGCTCCGCGTTGGTAGATGATGCAGCTAATTTAATAACGGAGTGTTATTTGCCGAGCCCTTCGCGAGGGGTGAAGGTAAGGGCTCTTTCACAGCCGGCGGTCTCTCCTCCTGTCCGGACACCTCACCCGGCAGCGATGGCTGGTCTTCCAGGAGGGCTGCAGCCCTACAGCAGCAAGTCGGGTTAAAATGTTGCAGGTTTTAGTTAACTGCTCGGCTTTCGCGGCCGGTAGAGTAAAACACCAGCCTGCTGTAAGGGTTCATAAAGCATGCTGTGAAATGTGTGCAGAAGTGCTGACGCTTTGAAGTTGGCTATCCAGTTTTTTAAATCCTACTGCAAAAGCAAGCCAAGTGTTGTAAAAAGTAGTTGCTTGTTGTGATACGGTATTGTAAATTTGAATTTAGGATTTAGAGTATTGCTTGTTACCCTGTAATGGTGAAAGACCCCGTGCTTGTCGTCATGAAACTTAGGTAAAGGAAAACATCAGTGGCTTTCTTTCTGTACCCTTAAGCTCCTGTAATAACTTTGAGGAATTACAGGGGTTTTTGTAGCCTGTTTTATCTGAGTGCCATATGGAGAGTGGCATTATTTCTAACTATAAATCAGTCATCTGTACTGCTATTAAAATCAAATCAGGAAGTACCAAGAAGGGCCTCTTCTTTCAGCTTGCAGCATCGGCAACGGCCTTGCCGACCACTAGTTTAATCGCATTAAGCAATCTTACTGTAGGTACGAATGTGTACAAGTTACCAAAGCCATTGCATTACTTTTACGGGTTCGTGCAATTCTGTCTAGTTTAATTGATTGCTCCTCCTAAAGCTTTTCCTGTTTAGACTAGTTTATAGAAGCTGTTGGGAGTGCAGGGAATGCTATGAAAATGGCGTTGAAGATGAGCGATTCAGGCTTTGCAAAGCTAAAGCAGACTGCGGGAAGTTGATGCAATGTCACATAACTGGGATTAATGTGGCAGCTGAAATAACATAACAAATGCAGACTAATACAAATTGTGGAAACTTTTGTAACTTCCCAAAGGTGATGGTGGTTCTAAACAAGCTGTCACCACTCTGCAATGACCTTGAAATTGTTGTGAGTAGGTCTCTGAAATGAATGTCTCCTTACCAGGCACTGGCCAAAAAGGTAAGAGGTAGGTAAAAACTCCTGGAAAAGGAAACGAGAACTCAGGGGGAACGTTAAGCCGATGTTTGAATCTGAGACATGAGCATCTTGGGAATTGAGCGGAAATGTAGGCAGGATTGGCATACCCATTTTGAAAGGGATATTGTAGAATTAAAAAGATGGGGAAGGGCACCAAAATAATCAGAGAGACACCTAATGGATTCATATCCCTTATACTGAAGTGATGTACAACTTTATCAAAATTAAAACAGTGAGTGATAAAGGCAAATAGGTAAAGTACTGTTTGTCCCAATTTGTCTGGATATCTGTAATGCTTCTTTTATTGAGCAGCAGGCAAAACCAAAAGGATATAAAGTCCCACAGGCATACATGCAAATTTTGGAGTAGCGCACTGCCATAAATACTGTAACTGGGTTTGAAAGACTGCACAAATTTATACAGGAAGAAAAATGTCTGTTGGGGCGTTTCAGTGTGATGGTTACAATGGCAAGTCTGAAGGTATTGCTTGCTTGGAGATGCAGGGGCTTGCTGGGACAAAGATTAGCCTGTTTGTTCTGTTACAGATAATGTTCCTCAGACATCGGTTCCTGACAGTCAGACTGGGTGTTGGTCTGTAAGGACACTTAATCCAGTAGGACAGTTCTTCTGGGTTTATGAACTTGAAGGGACATGGTAGGTTGGTGGGACTGAGTTCAGAGTTTGACTTGATTTTAAGTAATTGGGTAATAATCTCTAGTCTAGCTGTCTTTTACTACTCTTGCATTAAACTGCCACGCGTCTGTGCGAGACCTCTGGTTTTGTCCTGTCAGCCACTGACAGCAGCTTTATGTCAAAATCTGGCTGACTCTGCTGGTAGATGTAAGCTGAGCCCACCTAGCTGCTGTACAATAAAATCGCAGTACCTGTTACAAAATACCCCTTTCCTGACTCTGTTGCAACACTTCAGCATATGGTAAAGCCTAGGCCTAGCTTGTAAAGAGACAATTTCTGGTAAATTCGTCTTGTCCAGCTACGCATGTCTTTTGTATTCTTCCATGCTTTTTGGGTTTAGCTGAGAGCAGTGCCTAATGTTCCCAGCGCTGCACGTGAGGAAATGCAAGACCTCTGAAGTCCAGTTTGTAGAAATCTTGCTCTAATTATAATGGGAGGAAAATACAATGGTGATGTAAGGATATTACTTTATTAATTCATAAATTAAGCCTGGCTTAAATGCAGGAACTTTTTACTCTTTTTGACTAAAGCAATGTACTTGCAGTAGGTGAGTAGTTATCAAAGTAACCCTCGCTTGTAGAAGATGTCTTCTGTGTTTTCTGTGGACAGAGCTCGAGGGGATTACGTCTGCACTTTGACCATCTGGATACTCTGGATTTGGGGTCAGACTTCTCATTTCTGAATATGGACCTGACTTGTGGTGACGTTCAGCTCATCGTTAGGAAAAACTGTAGTTTCAGCTATCTGCTTGCTACTTTGCATCACATTCATTTCTCCAACTTTTTTTTTTCCCTTTGATATTGAGGAGATGCTCTGAATCCGAACACACTTGCTGGTTTGGGTTTTAGAAAGCACAATTTTTCTTGTGTGTTTTGTTTACAGAAATTTATAGGGAAAAGTGATTGCATGACACCTATTGGTTTTTATAATGGTAGCAAGCCCTTTGCCTTCACTACATTAGATGTGGAGGCATTTTTGTGCTATAATAAACCTGACAGCTTAGCCATTTTACTACAGAGGCGTTTGGAGGCCCAGCTCTGCATTACGTATGGTTTGGTATGTACAGGTAATGAACGACCCCTGCCCCAAACTGCCTTTGAGACGCCAGTTCCCTTTGTGGCAGGAAATGGGTGAATAAAACAGGGAGGCACAGGTGAGGAGGGAGATTAATATAAGACGTGATCACATTAGGTTTATCACCAGCTACCTACAAGGTGTAGAATCAGGTCATTTTATTCACATTCCCTTTTAAACTCCAACTGAAGTGGGCAGGAAGAGGTGTTCATCGGCAGGTTCTTCTGGAGGTCATGAAGATGTGTCTGCGCTCTTTATTGATACGCCTCTTAACAGCAGAGCTCAATGCAGAGACGAGTGGTTTTAGACATTGTAATTCCCTAGCACTGGTGTACTTGTTTTAAATTGTGTAATGTGTGACTTGTGTAATAGCTTTTACCTTAGACAATACAAGCTAGTGATGCTGGACTTCCCATTTGCAACCTAATTAAGTTGTCATTAACATATTTCATGAGATAATTAAAGTATTTTCTGAAAATTTCAACTAATTTAGAGGTTTAACAGAAATAAAAATTGGGTGAGTGAGCTAGAATATTGGTGAAAAATTAATAATCCTTTCTTGATGGAGTTCTCTAAATTGCTTTTCATGCAACTTAGGAAATTAAATTCTTATTTTGGTCTTCTACAGAAATAAAACAGGACATACAGAATGAAATTTATACAGTAGCATGGACTTCATACTATTTTTTTTCTTTCTCTTTTTTTTTTTTTTCTCTCTACCAAATGCTTGTCTTAAAACCTTTGAGGTGGTAAATGCTGTAGGTAATCAAGTGCATTGATTTAAAGCACATGGTTGCAAGTATTGAACTTGCACATCACTAAACCAGTAAAAATGACCTGCCTAGTAGTAGTCACTTGGGGCAGGGTGGTCGCTTTCATGACTCTCAGGATGTGCCAATACAAATCTCCCTTGATTGCAAAGCTTTCTAAGGTGCTGCTCCTGTGAGGGAAGTGCTGGTCCAGAGAAGGTTATTGATGGAGGTTTTCAAGAATAGGTCTTGTGGCTGATGTTGCTTAAATGTTTCCTCTAGACCGTCCTCCTTCCAGTGCTGATGTAGTAAAGGAATTTGCTGATGATGCAAGTTGGGTGGTACAGGAGAAAGTCGGAGTGCAGCGCTGGAAGGGCTGCATGCTGATGAGGACTGCAGTCTTCCAGATGAGGTGGGATTCCGGATGTAAGGTTTTATGCCTGGGGACTCATAGGAGTTTGGTAAAGTAAAAGTCTGCCAACCTAAAGCTAGAAGAACAATTAGGTCTGATTGCAGGCAGACTGAGCCATCAAGGTGATATGCTCAGGAAAAGGTAATTCCAGCTCCAGATATGCCTAGTAGAGATGGAAATATTAAAATCCCTTTATCTCAGTTCTTCTCACTGTGTGGAAAAGAAATTGTAAAACTTGTAGGGAAGATGTTTGGGGAGATGTACAGTCTGTTTATAAGGAAACATTTGAGAAGTTGGTTTATTTAGCTGGTAGAACAAAGCCGAGAGAAGATGTGGTTGCTTTCTGTAAATAGCCCAGCGTAAACACTACTGGGAGAAGAAACTAATAAGCTAATGGACAATGCTGGCACATGAACACCGCCATCAGCTGACAGCTAATTTCTTCTGAAAATTAGAAGGCAATTTCTAACCATTAGGAGTGAGTTTCTGGGAGAAAAGCCCAATCAAAATGTGGGTGCAGGAACAATTAGCTTTAACAAGGAACTAGATAACATCATTTCCTTCCCAGAAACTGTTTGCCTGGGATAGCTAGAATGGGACTAGCCATCCAGGGTCATTGCTACTGTATTTCTGTGCTGAGAATATAATACATGGGAACACTGTGTAGCATAAAATATCAAAGTGAAGTGGTTTGATAAGGAAAGCAAAATTAATGATACAATCCAAGTGGCTGTTAAAGCTGTTTCAGTTCGTAATTGTATTCAAAGAGTGATACTTGCTCAGACTGGCAGAAATGCAGAAAGTGTGAGGAGTCTTAGGCGCCTGCTGACATTCCAAGCTGTTCTTGTGTCTGTGTTCAAGAGGAGCTGCAATGGCCCAATTAAGTAGAGGAACTAGCTGACTTCAAGGAGGAAAGTCTAATATTTTCCCCTTTTAATTGGGACATGTTAATCTGGTGCTGGAAACCGTTCAGAACATGAGCAGCATGGGATAAGGAAAAAAACCTGGCAGAGGAATTAAAATGATCTGTCTATTGTTAAATGACTTAAAGCTGTGCTTTGAAATACGCACTGAACAACAGAAATATGTTTGAGGGGAATACTTAACAGGTATATGATGCATCCTGTTGGGAAAAGGAAATTATGTATGTAGATTGCTTTTCTTGTTCAAAGAAGTCTTTGGCTGCTGCTAAAGCTAATGCTGGGTGACAGCAGGACTGAGGCGTGTGAAGGGAGTTGACAACTCTCGCCTCCTAGGAACTTGTTTGTAACACGTCCCAGTGAATACAAATATGATGTCATCTAAAACTGTGGCCTAAACCTGCCAGCATAGTACTGAAGAACTTATTTGCCAAGGAAAGAAGAAAGCTATGGCAGTTTGCCAGGTGGTGATGATGCAATCAGGTGCCCTGTCCCCTGCACGAAGTTTATTACGGTTTAGTGTCTTCTGTGCCAGCGAAGCTGTTCAGCTGTGTCGGGGCAGCTGACGCTGAACAGTGCTGACCTGTCACGTAGCAGAGCAGAATCCTATTTGCATTCAGCACGCGTGCTTGCTGCCTACCTGCGCTTGTGATCTTCATAAACAGAAGTAGTTAACAGAGCCACTCTGTGCTTTATGCAACTTCTGTAGCTTGGCTGGCTGTGCGCTGAGTCAGCTGGCAGAGGAAGCTGGAAAGATGTTAATTTTGGTGAAGTATTCTCCACAAGGCCATGTTTGAAGCTAGCATTTGCTGCAATTTTCATTTTATGGAGGGTGTTTAAGAGGTGTTGCTCTGCCCTTACGCTCAGAGAAAATCCCATTAGTCAGGATTGCTTTGCATTATTTAAATAGAAGATGGTGTTCAGAGGGCTGCTGTGTGGTGCAGCAGCAGATGGGAGTATTTCCACTGCTAGACTAAGACTCAGTGGGGGGGTTTCTCGTGTGATTGAAGTGTTTGGTGCACTCCTCTGTTGTACCACACAGAATCTTTAACGCTGTGTTACAGTATCTTAACTGTTAAATGATGTATGTTTATGAGCAAGTTGCTTGTTTTGGAAAAAAAACGGAAATGAGCCACAATTTTTTATTTTTTTTTTTTTGTCACTTGAGCATGCACTCTTTTGCTTGGAGTGGCCTTGATTCACTGCCAGACTTAAAAGCTATCAGCCTTTCTTCTCAAGGATCTTACTCCTCCTCTTTTTCTTTTATTTCCTTCTGTTACCGGTTCGGTACCTTATCTTCGTTATTGGCATAAGATCGTCCCAAGAGGCTCCTGTTGTTGTGACTCAGGGTTGTGAATGTGTTTCACCCAGTGGCCTGCACCTTGGTAGTGAGTTCTAAGTTACACTTCAACTTGCACCTTTCAACTCAGCGTTACAGGATGTTGCAGTGAATCCTCGTGACGTTTTTCTTCCTGTAGGAACTGGACTTTAAACCTTCTGTCAATCTCTTGTCAAGCATAGCTGCATCCTTCCAATTAGTGTGCTTGGCACTGGTGCTGTGATGAGTCAAGCTGAGCTGGGGAAGGGGGAGTGGATGGTGGTTCTAATTCTGAGGCCCAGCAATACCCTGGCAGCATTTTAGAGCAGTTTCAGGCTCTGGCCTAAAGTGGCCAGGAGTTGTAACAGCAGTGAGGGACTGCGGAAGGGCAGAGTGCTGTGGCTCAGCTAACATTTTAAACTGTCCATCAAGGTGATGGTGGTCTTGTGTTTTTTCTGGGTTAGGTGGTTCTTTTTTCCATTCACAAATTTTTCTGCCCCAGTGGGGAGTCTCTCTTCTGCAAATATGAAGAGTGTAAAACGCAGGCAGAGTCTGCTGCCTGCCCTGCGTTCTGGACTTCTTCAGCAAAACAGATTTCAGTTGCGTGGTGTGGGGTCTTTGTTTTGTTTTTCTAGTTCTAGTGTTGTTACAAGGATGTAAAATCTAAGCCGTCCCTGACTTTTGCAGTGACAGCTGTGTATATTCTTCCTGGAGGAGGAATGTTCTTCCATGTTGGGCAAAGGAGACTGAAATGTAACAAGTAAAAGTCAAGTCTAGCCGCTGTTCAAAATGCTGGTGAATGTGGCAGCTCTGGGGTGGTGGTTTTGCCATTCATTCCTTCATGTTTCGTTCTGGGAAATAAATGTTGCAGGTGATTGTCAATGTATTATCTATACCTGGAATCTGATTCTCATGTCATTTTTGTCTTGTAGTTGTACTTATTGGGGACTCTGGAGTAGGCAAGAGTAACCTTCTGTCTCGATTCACTCGCAATGAGTTTAACTTGGAAAGCAAAAGCACCATTGGAGTGGAGTTTGCAACAAGAAGCATTCAAGTTGATGGGAAGACAATAAAGGCTCAGATATGGGACACAGCAGGGCAGGAGCGATACCGAGCTATAACATCAGCGTAAGTGTTAGCTCGTATGGCTGAAGAGAGCTTTTGCTGAGGAGGGTAATTTTGGGCCCTTCTGATTCCTCAGAAACTGCAAACAGAGTGTGTTTGTATTTTATCGTGTAATAACCACAACCTGTGGTGCAAGGAAGCTCAAATATTATTCAGCCCAGAAACTTGATATATTGTGTCCCTGCACAAACTGATTTACTTCTCAGTGCTCTCATGATAACGTAACTGGAGGCATTTCAAGCCTGGAATGCAAGAGCTTTGAGAGACTCATTTCAATGCAAGCGATTGATAAAGTAATCAGTGTTCATGGAGGTTTTATCAGTGGTAACCTAAGACCAGAAACCCTCCTGTAGCACCAAGGAAAGACTGGTCACTTTGCATGCTTTTTTAATCGGAAAAAACCAGCATAGCAAAAGCTGGGCTTAAGTAAAGCTGGAGGTCATTGTGGGGTGGGAGAACACAGCCTGTTTGTTTTTGAAAGCGTTTGGTGTGCCTCTGGTCTGAAAGGAGACCAGCTGTGGCCTTTTGTAAAGGGAATAGATCAGGTTGACGTTTTTATGATCCAGTGAGTCATTCTAAAGTCTTTCTATCACTATGGGCCGTGCCAGTACTGCACCCACAGTGATGGGTGGGGGAGACTTTTCAGGAGTGGATCAGAGGTTGAAGGTGACAGTAGCTCCCCACAGATTCCAGAGCTTCATTTTTGGGATGCAGGGTTCTCCCCACAAACATGGCGTTTGGCTTACCCCCTAGACTCTGAGCTGTCCTGGCTGCTCTGGTGGTCCTGTGGCATAACCCTAGACTGGATGCTCTACTTCACTGTTTCAAGTACTGTGTAGTCTGTTTCTGGATATTTTTTTTTAATAGCTGTCTTAGTAATAGCTATTTCCCATTATTGCACAGTAACTTGTCACTTTTAATTGCGATGTTTCTTGCTGGTTCTCTAATGTGTCTCTTCACCCACAGGTACTATCGCGGAGCTGTAGGGGCATTATTGGTGTATGACATTGCTAAGCACCTTACTTATGAGAATGTAGAGCGATGGTTGAAAGAGCTGAGAGATCATGCTGACAGCAATATCGTAATCATGCTTGTGGGAAACAAGAGTGACTTGCGCCACCTGAGAGCAGTCCCTACAGATGAGGCCAGAGCTTTTGCAGGTTGGTGAACTCAAAATAATTTCCTAATGCTAACTGTGTGGGGATCTGCCTACCTGGTCTTAGATACATGAGTGTGCTGGTAGGAGGAAAAAGAGTGATGCTGGTGATTTTCTTCAGTGTCACATACTGGTGTTTGCCTCTTTTTGATTCAGTCAAAAAGGAAGCCTTGTAGAACTTGTATGCTGATGTGGTTTCAAGAATCAGCCAGAGGGACTTGCAGATTTTAAACCAGATTTATTCTCTTGCCTATGCATTGCTGCTTCCACAGAAACTGTGCTTATGGCTTTGGGTTTGCATTTCTTGTATGGTGGTAGCTTTGCACCTGTATATTGCTTTCTTTGTACCGACTGATCTGGAGCCCTACACAGATGCCCGTGGCTGAACAGACTTTCATTAAACTGGCTTTCTGACTCTTGTTACATAATTAAGATCTGTGAAAAATAATTCTAGTTTCTGTAAGTCTTTCCTTGTTTTAGGCCAAATTTCTTTAATCCAGGAGTGTACCTGGGTTTCTTGCATCAAGGCTTGCTGTAGCTGCATTTGCAGAGTTTGTGGCCAGTGAGGATCCATGCCTGCAGTTGGAGGACTGTCATTCCCCTGATAGGGCTAGCCCTGTTAAATAAGCTGCTGTGACATACTAGCAGGTGGGAGGTGAAGAAACTTGATGAGGTTAAAGAAAATCCAGGAAGCTTCCTCACACAATTCTTGGAAGTGCAGCAAATTCTCACTTTCAGTGATGCAGGAAGATGTGCCTCAAAGTAACACAGCACTGGACTGATCCCTGTCCTTGGGGTTGAGTGTAAATTGTAATGCTGGTGTGGGGTGGTGTTGCTTTCAGATCACGTAAGGGGGAAAACCCCCCAACTTTTTATACTTGATACCTGTGCATCTCATCAGGAACACTACAAATATAATCTGGTACAGCAGTTCTTCCAGATGGAGAACAGGTATGTGATGTATCCCTCTAATTATAGTATTTCTGTCCACACAGAAAAGAATGGTTTGTCATTTATTGAGACGTCTGCTTTAGACTCTACAAATGTGGAAGCAGCTTTCCAGACTATTCTGACAGGTGAGTCATCTAGTGCTTTGTGTTTCAAGGGGGAAGGGCTGAAGGCTGCTCAGATATGATGCAAATAGGCATTTCTTTGCCTATAAAGCGTTTAAAACTTTGCTATTTGTAATCATTCTTCACAGCCATAGGATTTGGAGCCTGGTTTTGAAGTGTTGCAGTTGAAAGGCCAGCCTTGAACTCAGGAATGAGTCTTTGTTCACTTGGATCTGCCCCAGGTTTCTAGTCAGCCTAGTTTATGTTTCAGTTTCCCATTTATGTGTGGTATAGGGAGTGCCCACGGGAGAGAATTGTCTCATGCAAGCATCAAGTTAAAATGGTTTATCAGAGAAGTCAATCTTGTTTGTTTCCATCTTTAATGGTGACCAGAGCAGTTGCAAAGGGAAAAGGGATGAACGAGTAGAGATTCTTCCTTTGAACAATACTACTACTGGTAGTCTGAGACATGGTGTCTCCTGAGCTGCAGGGTAGTCACTGTCACTGCGTTTAATAGTCCTGGCTGGACTTTTGGCCTCTGTAATGTGTGATGGCAGCGAGTGCTGTGTTTTTTATGCTCTGTGGATAAAGTACTTCCTTTTTGTTTAAACCCTTTTTTAGATAGGCAAAACTTGTTAAGACTCTGAGACTTTCAACTACAGCTACATGGGGGACCTTAACTTAACCATGGCTTATAAAGGATAGGGTAGGAATTCACAAATTGGTGTGGAAATCACTAGCTGTCATGGGACTTTTGTATTGCTGTGTACCCCATCAGCTGTAGCCAGGGCATAGTGGGACACCAGTGGCGTGTGTGGTTTTTGAGCTTTTGTCATTCCCAGCTTTGGCAAATGCCTTGCTAAATCTCTAGTCTGGGTCTTCAAAACGTCTGAGACGCTCCTCTGTTTTGGTATGTCTTTGTTCTAGGTGCGCCAGGCAGCCTCTCTGTTTTGTCCAAGTGGATCCAACGTGTTTCCCAGTTACAAATTTAAATTCCCTCCTTCACAGCGTAGCATGTGCCAGGCTATGTGATACGCTTGGTATGAGCAGCAGCCCCGTTTCTAAACTATGTGTCTCTGTTAATCATATCTCATTGCTGTGACATTGGCACCTGGTTAGTTTTGAACTTTTTTTTCTCTTTGCCAGCTAATTTAGACATTCTTTTAAAAACACACCAAAAAGGACTTGGTTAACCATACTAGAACACACAGGTGAGGAGGCAGCTAGGAAGTTATTTACTGTAATGGAAGCATACATTCTGTATTATTTCTCGAGTTGTTTCAAGTGCTTTATGAACACCCTAGCAGTGGAGAGAGTTGTTAGGCTGCTGGAGTATTAGCTGCCTCTGTCCGTCTGTTTCTTGCCTTATCCTTAGCTGTAAGAGGCCTCCAACAGGTTCTGGTTCTGTTGTGTTTTTTACAGTGCATTCCTAAGCAGCAGTAGTGCTCCTGTTCATATACTAGCGAAAAAGTAAATGTGTCCATGTTAGATGAATAAACAGTGCACAGGGATGCTTGTCATCTCACTGCTTCATACAATGCTGGGACTAGAACTTGAGTTCATTTCCTCTTTAGCTGAACCGTGTGGTTCCCTTTTAACTTCAGTATAGTCATTTGATTGTAATTCAGCATTACACAAATTTAAAAATAAAAAAAAAAAGAGAGAAGTTAGCTTATGCATTTACTCCCTACATGACTAACTACTAATGCCATCAGAGGGTGGATGGCTAAGGAGTGGCTGAATGCAGTGGTATCTGGGATGTCTGCTGGATTTCCCGTTTTCTTCACCTACCTAAAAGCAGTCCTGTCAAAAATGCTCGTGAATTTGGGCATGTCTTTCTCCTGAAAAATCTATTTTTTATTGCTTACTTGTAACTGCTAAAACCTGAAACTTCTTCCTTTATACATGTGTCCTTGGTAGCCCCTCTCCTCTGAGGAGCACCTAGACTGAACTTTGAGGTCAGATTCTGGCCAAATGTGCTGTGTGTAAAAGAGAACAAAAAGCCTTGCTGCTTGCTTTTTCAGTTTTCAGAGGGAATCGGGGCTCTCGGATGAAGGCTAGTTACTTAACTTTCATACTCGTTCAGCACCAGCAGTAATAAAACAGAACTGGAAATATATTAGACGTTATTTATCCCCTCCCAAGGTGGCTGTCAGGCTGTCATAGCCAATATAAACTGGTCGCCTAATTGCCCCCATCTCCTGTTGGACCGTTCTGTTCTCTAACAGTGCTGGCTGAAGAGGTGGAAAGTTTCCTGCACGCCCTGGGCTGCTGCCTTACTTCCAGAGCTGTGTGACGCTCAGATGATATACTGCCGTTACCATGGGGAAGCAGTTCACCTCTTGGGCACAGGCTAGGCTGTTTCTTTATCTCTCCTTGCATGCTTCCAACAGTACCTTTTATTCCAGAGTTTATTTAGTTATTTTGGATTCTAATTTGTGGAGGTTTGATTTTTTTTTTTTTTTTTTTCTGGTTTAATTCTTCTGTAAGGGAGAGCAGACTGTAATGGGAGAACAAGCGATTAAAACTTGCCCTCGGTGGACTCTGACAGATTGTTGAGGCTGTTGCTTTTCTACAAACGTCAATGTTCCCTGTATGTTGCTCTGACAGTGTTTTGGATAAAGAACTCTTGGGTATGCAGACAGGATCCTTGTTCAGGAGGGCTTGGTTCAACTGTGCTGGAAGAAACACTTGGGCTGATTAGCGGGCATGTGGCTCACTCCAGACAGGAGCTCCTGTTTCAGGGAGATAAGGATGAAGTAAATAATGCATTAGCAGCAGCTTGGCTCCATCTTGGCCATGACTGGCATGCTAAGGACAAATGTTCTGCCAATAAACTTCTCGATAACACTTCACAGCTGGCTTTTTCTGTTAATGATTTGCTTTGAAGGAAAGAGGGGAGCAGTCATCTGAGGAATGTTGCTTTCAGAGTGACCCTGCAGAATCATGGATAGTCTGTATTTGGCAAGGCTGCCTCCAAGCATAGTGCCTGCGGGTGGAATGCTCACTGTCCTTTGAAGAAGGAAGTAGCTAAAGCCAAGAGGCTTTGCCACAGGCTGCGAGCGGAGGTGGCTGACAGCAGAAGGGGCAGGGCATGCTACTGTACCAGCTCTGCTAGTATTTGCAGTGCTGGGAACTGCACCGCAGAGACATCCCAGGCTGCTCCCGATGCCTTTCACACAGCTGCTTAGATCTCTCCTCAACAGGGTGTTGTGACTAAGATCTGCAGCAAAACTCCTTTCTTCTCCAGCCCTACTGAAGCGGGTCTGGTTCGGACAGTGTTGGAAACTCATACGCGTACTTCCCTTGGAGGTGTAGCAGGGTCTCTGTTAAGTTTATCCACACCTAGATTCTCAGATTAAGCCACTTTGAATAGAGGCTTTGGGCATGGGAGATAGGAATCCATTATAGTTAGCACAGCTTAAGTGAGTATGTGATCTGCTGTTACAGGTGGAAGAAGGGGGAGAAAGCTTTTCTTTCCTCTCCCTGTATTCTAGAGGACTTTTAGGGAGGGGTATGTCTTGCATCTAGTGGGCTTCTGTCCTCCTGTGGGTTCCAGATGAGGTTTTGGGGACCTCTTCCTTCTCTGGTTTAGAGTAATGGTCACCATCCAAATTCTTCTGTTGCATGATGTCTAGACTTCAAGGGCTGATTGTTGTGCACACAAAGCTGCTTTGTATCATCTGGCAAATAGGAGAGACTGGTATTATAATCCTAGCCACTCTGAGCATTCACAACAGGATAAAGCATCCTTAAAGTAAACTGGAGTCTGCCTCCGTTCCCTGCCTGACTCTGTGCTGTCTCTGTTCCCATACTGCATTCTGCTGTGGTTTCATCTCCAAGGAATCCCATCTCCAAGGAAACAACATCACTGAGCATTAACATAAAAAAATCTAGGGATTTCCTCTTTTGTTAGCTCTGTACACCTGAAAATGAATGAAATGCTAGTGCAGGCTGAGCAGACAAGGACTGGACAAGCTCCTTCTAAGCAGCAGTGTCGCTTTTTCCCAGCCTTCTTACAGTACGATGCCTGTCTCACACAGTTACCAATTATGCAGCGATGCATTCTGCTGAATGTGCTCTTAATAAGGTCTCATTCAGTTACTGAGCAGAGCATAAAGTGTAGTGTCTTCATTAAAAAGCGCATGTCTTCATTGGCTTGGCATTCCTCCGTGCAGACTGGTTTCGGTGTAGGCTTTGCTGCTGGGCGTTTTGTCCCAGCGAGAGCAGGTTTAAGCTGTTCCTACCTCCCCTTCCCCACCAGCACAGCTGTGTGTGGTGAGTGAGTGTGCAGCTGATCCAGGGGAAAGGCAGTTTTTAGCCCTTTAGGCTTTCACCTAGGCAGTATGCTGTGGCTGCACAAAGGTTGGCGCTGCAGAGGAGGGAGAAGCGGCAGTGAGCAACAAACTTGGGGCTGCTGCAAGTTGATTCAAGCAGCACAGCTGCTAAATGTCCTTGTGGGGCTGCTGGGGAGGCCGTGGAAGTGGGGGTCATGGAAATATGTTCCCAGAGTCGGAAGGGATAGACCCTTTACCAGCAGAGAAATCAGTGCTGTTAAGATTGGTTCTAAGGCTTAAAGGCTGTTTACTGAAGATCTTTGCTGGAAGATGATGGTGTTATACGGAGAGCACCCTGTTGTGAGTCGTCATGTACAAGGCTGGAGGAAGTGTGTGACAGCTCGTGTTAGGGATTCGTATGAACTTGTTCAGGAAGTTTTCTGGAAAACTGAGAATTGCTGCTGCTGAAGGTGCTACTAGAGAGTTTCCAGTAAGGAAGGTGGCAAGAGCTTTCTCCTGTTGAATGGGAACGGGCAGTGTTCTGCACTTGGAGGTAAACTGGCTGTCTACCCTGAGCTGGGGCAGGGTAGTGGAGCAGAAAACTTGTCCTGAAGAATGCAGAGCTCTTCCAGCTGTGCTCCTCCCATCTCTGCATGCAGGCACTCTGCTGAACATCACTGAGTGGCCTGCCACAGGGCAAAGCTGATTTTTATCTGCTTATTCCCACATGGGGTTGCAGGTGGCTTTCAAGATCTGATTTCATGGGATTCACTTAACTTGTGAAGTTGCTTATGTGTAAGACTGTTGGAAAGAAGAGTGAACTCAAAGGGGCAAAATCAGAAAATCCTTTTACGTATGCAGTTCTTGTTTGATTGCCTGAGCGACTTGATCCGTAACCGAATGCGTATGTAAAGTCCATTTTTCTGAACAGTTTATCTAGTCTGGGCTGTCAGTTTGGAGGCCCAACAGGCAGATTCTTTGAAAGCGCCACTTGCAAAGGTTAATGTTACTTGTACAGTCCATAGATATAGCACAGTATCTACGTGAGAGATTTTTATTTTGCCAGCAGTCCCACGGATGCGTGCAGCCCTGCTCTTACTCTTCCTGGGGAGCACTTGCCCTCTGTGTTGGCAGCTTAAATCCGTGCAGGCTTGTTGTGTCAAGGACAAGGTTTTCAAGCCTTGTTTGTCAGGGAGCCCTTTTAGCTCCTCAATGCCATCTCTTCCCATTGTCGTAAAAGCAGGCGCTTAGCTCTGTGATCAGCCCCTGGCAGCAAAGAGGACCTCTCTGCACAAGGTTGCTCAATTTCCAGTACTGAAATGATGTCAGGATGTGCGCTAAGCAAGAGCTCATTAAAATTCTGAACAAAAGCTACTTGCTAATGACAAATTTCTGGTGGAAGAGATGTGTCTTGGTTTGGGGTCAGGCGAGATGTGTGTTTGGTCAGTCATTATCCAGCTGATGAGAGACTTCGGACCTCCAGAAGAACTTGGACCTTTGCTTTGTTTCGCCAGAGTTGTTGGCCAGCTTTCCTCTTCCCTGCTTTGCTCTGCGGGAGGAGTGAAGTGCAGACACCCTCGCCTTCTGCAGCCCGGGCTTATCTGAAACCTTACGGCAGGGCACTGAGCTGGAGCGTGCACACTGGGTGTGGGCATCGACTCCCTCCTCTCAGGGGCTCTGCTGCTTGGCCGTGCTGGCGTGGTTGTTGCCAGCACGCTTTTTTGGTGTGCAGAGTAGAAGATGTGATGTTGTCATTTCAGGGTTGGCTTTTTGCTGAATCTGAAAGACTTTCAAACTTTGTTGTTAAAACTGAGGTTTAACAAGTGTGGGGGTTTTTTTTTGGTTTTTTTTTTTTTTTTTAACTTTAATGATTTTAAAACACAAATTTGCAAACAAGTTCCCCATGTTCTATTTTTGGTATCCTTTATTTCCTTTCTGGGGGTGAAGTGCTACACATACTGTACTCTTTCTTCTGTGCAGCTGAAGTTAAGTGCTTTTGGGGCTACTCTGAGTTTATGTACAGCGCATGCCATCAGCCACTTACAAATCACAGAGAGAGAAATCTTGAGTGGTTCTTTTTAATCCTGCTGTTGTCTGTGGATACGTCAGCAAAAATGTGACTGTTGTCCTCGGAGCCTTAAGAACCATCAGAAGGAATTGATGGGGCACATAGTTTCTGATAGCAAAAAAATTTGTGAATTCTCTCTGTTTACTAACTCTTATCTCAAGGGAAGTAAAACAGTTGTTAAAAACCTCATTTCTTTTGCAAAAATATATTTTATTTTCTGAATACAGAAAGCATCACAATTCAACTTCTTGTGAAAGCTTCTGTGCGTTACCTATACAGTCCCAAAACTATGGGAAATCTTTCTCTCTCTTATGCCTGGTTTGCCCCAGATTTAACTTTCTGATGGTGTTTCGCTGGTGTACACGTAATGACTAGCTCTTTCTCATCTTCCAGAGATCTATCGTATTGTTTCCCAGAAGCAAATGTCCGACAGACGTGAAAACGATATGTCTCCAAGCAACAATGTGGTTCCCATTCACGTCCCTCCAACCACTGAAAACAAACCAAAGATGCAGTGCTGTCAGAATATATAGAATTGTTCATTCTTTCCTAAAAGGCTGTGTATATTCCCCAGGTCCAAGATTTAAATATATTTGTAATTCTCATGGTTACTTTCTTGTGTTTAGTTACCGCTTATTCCTTCTGAATTTCTCCATGTCTTAAACACTTTGATTTCAGTGTTTATAAATCTATTGCTTCTATGTGGCTGCAGTATTTTCCCAACACTGACTTGTCGGTGTTGGTTCAGTAAATTGTTTGGAACTGAACTGATCTCTTTCCCACATGATGCCTGCTAGTCAGAGCACAGACACCTGTAGTGAGCACTTGAAGATGTTATTCTGCCCCTTGCAAAACAATTACTGTCAGGTTAACTAGGAAAATATCTCTGGGCAGGATAATCTTTCCTTGTCTTAAGGTGTCGTATACTGCATCTAAAGCTTGATGAAACGCCCGTTGCTCTGAAGTGCAATTTTAATGTAAGTTAAATGTTTATGGCTACATCTTCAGATTGTCAAGTTGAGGATTTTTTTTAATAGAATATTATGGGGGAGAAAAGAGAATTTCTTGTGAACAAGCAGCAGGGTTCTTGCTACCTGTGAATGAGCTTTTGTGGTTTGGCACCTGCTGCAGGGGAGGTTGTGATGTGAGGCAGAGCTGCTGGGAGGCTGGCCGGGGAGACGCTGGTGGGACTCCATTTGAGGTGCCTCTTGTGAAGAAAGCAAAAGCACGAGCTGTGTGACTGATGAAGGGTGACTAACACTGGAACTTGCAGCATGTTTTTGTGAAGCCCGAGACTTGGCCTCCGCAGTGCTGGTGGTATCAGGATTTGAGGATGCCTTTTTCTTTCATGGTGCACAGACTTGAAGGGTGTTGTCACATATTACATACCACATTTATTAATACATGCCATATATATTAATATAGTCAAATGCTTGAGTTGATGAATCAATAACTTGCACAACCTGGTCTGAGTTTTCAGTTCTGTTTCATCTGGCATTTTAAAATTATTCCAGTGGTTTGGTACATTCTTTAACAAAAACATCTGGAGTAGTTTTCGTACTGGATGTGTTCCTTCTGTGGTCTGTCGCTCTGTACAAATCATCTGTTCGATTAGCTTGTTCAGGGATACGTGAACTGTGCCTTCTGTCACTGCACTCACTGCGTATCACTCAGTATGTGCTATTCCCAAACATTTCATTAATACTGAGATTTGGGGGCTATAGGCACTGAATTTCTACAATATTTAAAAGAACTGTTTGTTGTATAAATGCCTGCAGTTATTTATACAATTACAGGGAAGTCATTGATTGTAGGGGATGTTTCTCAAAATCTGATATGACCCACTTGGAACATCCAAATCTGGGTAGGCACTACCAGCTGCGTTTCATACCCAACCTTTCTGTCTTGCGGTGCTCATGATGTGTAAGGCACACGGAAGGCATTGCTGTAGTCAGTCACTTGGTTTTTTTAATCCATTTCTCCTCCTAGTATTAGTTCTGAAGATGCTGTTTTGATCTGTTTGTAAATTACTTTGTATTTTATGCATGTACTGTACTTTGACTCATTATTTTTTTTTAGGTTGAGTTAAAATATATTCATCCATGATTCTAATAAAGAATTACGGGGGACAACTCAGTATGGTGTTGGGTGCGCTTTTTGGGAGAACTGGGATTTGACCTGACGGTTTTTACATGAAGCTAGTAAGCAAACCCATAACAGCTTCTTGGAAGAGGCTCTGAGAAGATGCTGAAGTGGAAGTAGCCCCAGAAGAGGAACTGAAAGGAACTGTAATACAGTTGCATTCTTCGCTCAGACCAGGCCTGCAGCTCTTTGGGGCTGCTGCAGTTTATAGCCGTGACAGCTTGGCAGCTTCAGGAAGCTTTTACGCTCTGAAAAGCTGGTGGGTTCGCTCTAGTCAAACCTTTGAATAGCTTTTACAAACCTGTTTTTTTTTTTTTCCCCACATTGCCACCAGTAAGAAAATCCTGTGGGACAGCAGACTACTGCCTTCTACTGCAAATGGTTTAAGCTTTTTGATCCCACTTTAGTGTCCTGCTGAAGCAGCGCACCAGCGAGTGTTGTGCACGGTGTCCCTGGCAGCCTCCTGGCCGCCTGCTGCAGGCAGCGGTGGCCCACAGAGCACCTGGGGCAGCACTGGTGGCTCTGGGGACAAAGGCGGTTTAGGGCCTTTTAGCATTGCAGGGGAGTCTGAGGTTGAGGTGTAAGACTGGGCCCTTGTGTACTGTGGGAGCTGTTCTCGCAGCACTTTCTCTGGCCAGACTGGAGCCTGTTTTGGAATTAACCAAATTACTGTGGCAGCCAAGTTCCAGATTTGTCAACTGGAAATGCAGGATGAGTTTCACTTCACTTCCTTTTCTGATTCACGTAAGCAGGCAGCTCGACTCAGCTGTCATGTCAGGTTTGGATTTTTGCATGGTTTTATGCAAGACGCTTCCTTCCGCGGCAAATGCAACTGCAGCGAAGCTTGTGGGAGCACAAATTGCTGTCGGAGGCTGACGCTGCCCCTGCCCCACGCAGAGTTTGCATGTGTGCACGTGCTTCTTCCTTCACCTTGCAACAAACAGTGCTGTGTTTAAGTCCTGGGCAGCTGTGAAATGTGAAATGGCTGCGGGTGCTGTTAGACAAAGTAAGAACTTTTTTTTTAAAATTTTTTTTTCCCTGCCAGACCTTTAAAATTGATAATCATAAAACAGGCCTTAGACAGAAATGCTGTGCAAAATCTGATTTTGTACTTATGAACTGCTGCAACACGGAACATAAAATTCTCATGCAATGGTTTGTAAAGCCCTCACAAGCTATCGACTTCTAAACCCGGATCAGACGGTGTATGTACAGAGATATAACTTCGTACCTATTAAAGCCTTTGCCTTGTGTGCCGTGGTTTTGTGCTGCTTTTTCCTGACTAAGCACTGCAGTGCTGCTGGCTGGCCCAGGGCTGGGTGACACTCCTGGGACAAGAAGGTACTTACCGAAATGCTTTGGGAGAGACAATGGAAGACATTATTCTGTCTGAACACTGACCCAATGGAGTATTGTTCCCGTTCAGCTGCTGATTAATCATTCTTTCCCATAATTGGCATTGCTTCTGTACTGAAGTATCTCTTCTCTGCTAACAGGAGACAACTGATATAACAGGTACTGCTTTGGGGCTCTGAAACGAGCTTTCGGAGTTTCTGGGAACTCTGTATAATGCTGCAAAATTGGTTTTTCTTGCCAAAAGCTTTTGCTATCATTTACATATTTGAAAGTCCCCCCCTTAACAAGTATGAAGCTGTTCAGCGAGCACCAGTGGTCCTTGTGTTTGATGGGAGTTGAGGTTCTGACTCTTAAGCAGGAAGGACAGGGAATTGTTCTGATTTAAAGATGTTTTTATTAAGCTAGAATTACTTATTCTATCAGTTCAAACCTGATGGATTTCCAGTCTTAAATAGCTTATTGAGTGTGGCTTGTCAAATAAGAAGATTACATGCTGGGCTTTAGTTAACAAGATTTTTAGAAATATGAAGAGCAGATACTGAAAAGGCTTCAACGTGTAGCAGTCCACTGCGTTGCCTGGGAGTCATTAATCCTGAAGGTGTTTCTGCTGCGAATCTGTGCTTGTGATTTATTGGTTAGGCTTCCTGGGAGCACTGTCAGACCTGCCGAGACGGCTGCCGTGTGTCCTGCCTCCTCACTGCCGGGTGCAGTAGGGTAACTGCGCTCGCTGGCCTGTATCCTCCGGCCTGTCCACCTGAAGGCACAACAACCTGCTAGCGGCGCAGAGCACTGTCACGACACGCACTGAAGTGCACTGCGTGAAAATTGGAGAGAGACCTGGTGTTGGCTCTCGTCCCACATTGCCCTTTGTAGGCACGTGGGAGCTTCTCCGGCTGGGTTTCTGCATCACCAGGGTCTCTCGCTCAGACCCGCTGAGGTTAAACTGCTGAGGAATTGTGAGAAAGATACGTACAGAGCCAATTACGTTTTGTTTTAAAGCTAGGCCTTACTCGAGATGAACTCCAAATTACAGTCTGAATTACAGCATTGAGTTTTCTGAGAAATCCTGCAACTTCTGGCTTGGAAGCCTGATGCCTGTGGGTTTTTCGTTGAGGGGGGGCAGCCCCTTGGTGACCAGGCCCATCGCCTGGAAAGCTCGGTTCCGAACACAGGCTGGAAGTTTAGTCTGCAAATGAGTACGTTTGAGAAATACACATTGAGAGAAATTAAATTTATTTTGTACAAGGTAGGATACCTTTGCATCAGTGAACAAATATATTACAAATCTGTCTTGCCTTAAAAAAGTATTGCCATTTCGGTGCCTATTTGTTAAGCTGATGCTAATATACAAGAAGGTACTTTTTTGTTGGTTTTGGTTGGTTGTTTTTTTTTCTGTTAAGCTCTATGCGCATTGTTGCATTTGGTTTGAAAAGCCGGCTTTGGAAAAAAAACCCAAACTAAGCACATCTCTGCTCTCTGGAGTCTCATCGCAAACTTTACAGTGACACACAAACATTGGTCGGGCCGGCAGCTGGGACTGCTTGTGCTAGGTGTCAAGGTAGGTCTCTAACGAGTATTCCTTATTGAACTGCCTTTTGATATTTTTGAGGTAAGTCTTTCCATTCATGTACATAAAATACATTCCTACTGGTCCTACAAAATAATTGCCTACTTATATCTCAAATAAGGCTTTCCTGGAAAATAAAATTACTATTGCTGATCAGTCATTGCCCCCATGCACACATGCAGCATTCATGTAACTACTTAGGCATTATCCTGCAACGCGAAAATCTGCTGCTCTGGAAGCCTGGGGGGTCTCTGGGCTCAGCTTGGCTGTCTAGCTGCTAAACTCTTGGTTTGCACAGGGGAGTTCAGAGCCAACCTGACCACCCGGCAAGGTCCCGGCTCCAGCAGCAGGGCGCCGGGGCTCCCCATGCCCTGACATAAGCGTGTTGCGGCAGGGCGCCCAGGTGTGCTGTGCAGGCTGCCGGCGGCTCGGTACCGCCGTGCCAGGGGCTTCGATCCCCAGGCGAGGGCTGAGCCCCTCTGCGGGGACACGGGCTGCGTCCCACCAGGGTGCTCCGGGTGATCCGATGCCTGGTGTGACTCGGAGCCGGGATCAAGCCGCTGCTTCCAAGCTGGAAGGCTCCTCTTGCCAGTCCCCTAGACCAGCAGGTTACACGAGTGATCGTGCTTTGAGCAACTGCTTGCTGCTGGTTTCATTCTCTTCTTCTTCCATCAGACTGGTGAATGCGCAACAGAATTTTTTTTTTTTATATTTAAGAGGCAATCAACTTGCTACTTCCACGTTTGCCTAATAAAATTACATACTTAGAATCAATACTATTTCATGCTCAAAATCTACAAGGAACTGCTTAACGGCAAATATTCTATTTCCTAGGTCAATAAAGATTACAAAAAAAAAAAAAAAAAAAAAAAAATCCGGGGGGTTTAGTCCAAAACTTTACCATGAGCCAACCCCTTGATAATTACTTCACAAACAGCTGCTGAAAAAGAAAACCCAGTTTCAGCTCAATTTAATGACATTCCAGGTAGAATCATCAACGGATAAAGTTGCACTACATGGTAATGCACATCAAACTAAAGGGTGTCATAAATGGCATGCTGTTAAGTGAATCATGATGAGATGGTTTGTAAAGATGGTCTAGAGAAGCCGATGTGTCTTAGCTATAGGAAAGGAAACCAAACCAGGTTTAGTCTGTGCAAACCTGCAGCATCCCAGGGAAGTAAATGAAGGTGCATCAGTTTACACTGCCTGACAAATCTGTGGATTTATCTAATAAAATAGAAGCTGTATAAGGAAAATTAAAGCCTATCTGTGCCAATCAAAGTATCTTACAGCTTGTTAAAAGTGTGGTAAGCTGGGTGTGAGACTCATCGTTGAAACTGAAGTCATTAGTGAAGATCAGCGGACATGTGCCGAGACATGTTACATTTTAAAAACTGCACAGAATGTCTCTGTGTTAATATTCCTCTACTCAAATACCCTGGTACTGAATATAAAGATGAACATCTCAGTGCTAATTACCAAGCATGATCTGCACAGGTTGCACATGGTGATGGCAGTAAATGAGGTTTCCAGACAATGAAATGACAAGTTTCCCTGCTTTCGTTCAGAAAAATGTCCATTTCCGTGACAAAGATGTAAAATATATTCCAGCGTATTCCTAGTCACCTTGTTCCTAACAGTAAAAGGTTTCTTGATGCAGTTGGTAGAAATGTACATTTTTAAGTCCTTCTACTTAGCATGTTTTTGTGTTTTATTTTACAGCAAAGCCAGGGTTAGAATACATGCCACGGAGAGTTTTTGCCTGGAGCATGTAGACACCTTCCTGGGGTGACATACTCCAGTCACGTGTGGAGGAGGTTCTTGTTAGTTCCTGTTACCCATATAAAAATGTCTTTATAAATAACATCATGCAGCAGCAGTTGGCCCAAGCTGATGTTGTGGTACGTTAGGTCCTTGCGTAAGACGGTCTGAAGTCCCGTCAGCATCCTGCAGTACAGAAAAGGATTGTCTTCTCTTTTGCTTCCTCAAAGTTTGTGTTTGCAGCACAGTGCACCAGTGAAGTTCATCCCTTTAAGACTGCTTGTCCCAAGATGGCCCGTGTGTTGGGCTGTGCCTTACGGGGAGGAGGTCGTAGTGACTAGGAATGTGACTGTTCCTAGGCAGGTCGTATGGATTTTGGAGGTAACTGGCACTCCGACCACGGGCGTCTTGGACCACGCTGACAGTGGGCTCTGCGGAAGCAAGGGAAAGGGGGTTACGGTAACTAGCAGCGCTCCCAAAACTAGTTACTCTACTCACGTGTTTTGTCACAAGCACAGAATGCCAGCTTCCCAAACCATCTCTTCCCCTTGCACCTTTACTGGCACCACATGAGGCAGCGCATGGGGCAGACTAAGATCCAAGGGCAGGTAGTTCTGAAAGCCTTGCAGATAACGTCTTCAAAAACCTGATATTTCTGCGCTTTCAAAATCTTACAGCTGGACTTTGCACCAGTTAAAAACGAGCATGAAGAGAGAACTGCAGCCTTCCTCCGCTGGGGCTGGAGGAGCAGTTTGGTGCTGTACCACACTCACATCCACCACCGTAGCGCAGGCCCCTGCCTGGGACTCAGGTCCCCACATGAACATGCTAATGCACAGGCCTTCTCCCCCCGCCTCCCTGCACCCTGCCAAGTCCATGCTACTTGTGTCGGAAAAGGGGAAAAAAAAAAAAAAATATCAGCATCTACAGTAAAAACACCAACTGTTGCAATAGCCCTTTTGCCACCTGCCCTGCTTACCAACTTCGTAGATGTTTTTATTGGCTGTCGATGAAGTTGGCATTTCTGAATATGGGGACTCCCTGTGACCAGGCGATTTCATTTCCATGTAGCTGCTCTCAGAGTGTTTGCATGTTAAAATGGGGGGGTCTTTAATGGTGGCATATGGGTTTTCGCTGCTGTTCAGAGAACAAGTGCTGGAGCTGCACACAGATTCTTTCATATAATCTGCAAAACAAGAGTGGAGTGGGACTGTTAGAGTTGTTAGCTTGCTTAGGTTAGTTGCAACTGAACCTCTGCAGGAAGGGTGGGGGGACGGGGGG